>CM062819.1:486569194-486763431 GCA_031772625.1 Pinus tabuliformis
AGGTATGATCAGGCCAATTTACATGTGTTTTGTAATTCGACCCCAATCAAAACTATGCAAGGAAATAGGAGCTTGGACCTGAGGTGCAACCTTTACATACAGGGCTAGGTAGTCCATGAGCTACATCATCAGAGTACAGAGAGAGCAGGATAGCTTTTGAGTTGATTCTTTTTGTATGTTGTTGAGGATTTCCACTTGATTGATAATACAGATATGGGGTTTTAGGCTGGTGCTTTTCCCGGATAAATTATTTTGAGTTATGTGTGATTGATTCCTTCTTATTAGTTATATGTGTTCATGCTTGATGTTTCTCATGTTCAATTAAGCTTCTGCTAAGTTTATGGTAGATGTAGATCTAGTATTATGCTTTAGTACATTGCATATATCAGTACGATCTGTAGGTGAAATTTCTACATGATATCAGTGAACTAGCTAATTTGTAGAGAAAATTCTACATGGTATTGGAGCACAGGTGATCAAGGAAGAACAGTATACAAGAGGGAAGAACGTTGTGGTTTCTAGATATAGATATCGAGTTCTTATCACATTTTGGATTTCATCAATGGCGTTCTATGGTCTGAGGCTTGAGTATGCACTAGATGGCAGCTCAAACTATATAGCTTGGAAGGATCGCATGGAGGCAGTATTAGAGGATAACAGGGTGAAGGACTTCATTGATCAAGAAGTCCCCAAGCCCTCAGGATCTAATGCCCAAGAGTTGGCGGAATGGAGGAAGTGTGTGGCTAGATCTAGGAGAATCATCCTGGAGGGAGTTTGAGATCACACAGTCTTGAGCCTCCATGGGAAGGAGACTCCCTTTTTGATATGGAAAACATTGAAAGATCTTTATCAGAAAAGCAGTGATCAGAGGAAGCTGGCACTGAAGGACAAACTTCGAAAGATCAAGTGTGGAAAGGGTGACACGATCTCTATGTATCTAACCAAGCTCACCACATGCAGGGATGAGCTTGCAAGTGTAGGGGTCGTGACATCTGATGATGACATGGTGAGTCTTGCACTCCTCGGACTTCCTAAGAGCTGGCATAGCTACTAGGACTTGGTTAATGGAAGAGAGAAACTCCCAGATTGGTAAGACTATGGTCAGATTTGATGCAGGAGGAGATCAGACGAAGCACCAGAGATAGTTCTTCATCCATGGAGGATGAAGAGAACTGTGCCTTAGCAAGTAAGGTGAAGAAGGGGAAGGAAAAGGTTTCTCTTCCGAAATCCAGTTCTTCCCATGGTGGGAAGAAGTTTGACAAATTGAAAGTGTGATGCTTTCGTTGTCATGAGGTGGGCCATTTTGTTACAAATTGTCCACTGAGGAAATCCAGGAAGGGATCTGGGGAAGGATCTGAAGGTGAGGCACTTGCTTCATGGTTCGAGTTGGATTTCATACTCTTCGCATGCATGGTTTCATCCATGGTGGGAAGTGGTTAGTTTCTTGATAGTGGAGCTTCTTTCCACATGATCGACAACAAGAGTTTGTTCAGTACTTTGGAGGAGAAAGATCTCCAGATACTCATAATGATGGGTAATGATGAAAAGTATAGTGTCTCAGGTGTAGGCACAACTATTTTTCAGAGGGAGTATGGAGCTCGCCTTACCTTGACCAATGTCAACTATGTACCAGGACTAGAGAGAAACTTGGTGTCAATCACAATGCTGGAAGTCAGAGGCTATGATGTAGTCTTCAGTAAGGGAAAGGTTTTCCTTAGACACATCATCACTAGATAGGTGAAGCAGATTGGTTCACGGGTCAAGAACCATATGCTCTTGAGGTTCAAGATGCATGCAAAGCCTTGAGCAGCAAGGCAACTAATGGAGACTTCGTGGTTGAGAGGGAGGGTATGTTACCTCTCAACATGTAGCGCTAGAAGAAGTCTAAGATGATTGTAGAGGAGCCACGATTAGTGCAGCAGCTTCAGGAGGTTGTGGAGCAGCCACAACAAGTGAAGCTGAGTGGAGATCGAGCAGAGACATATACTCATGCAGAGACCTTCAATAGGGGGAAACTTCGAGCCAGGTCGGCAGAGGGATCACATGCAACCATACCTCCAGGTAGGAGGTGGGGCAATATAGAGTGACCGTCCCAAGGAGGAGGGGCAGGATCCTTGAGATACCCAACCTCTTGGATGAGACCTTGCTACGAGAGCCCCGATGTGGAGTAGCAGGAACTGACTGATTGGGTAGAGACAGATGCGGATGGAGCGGCAAAGAGAGCTACAATGCAGGGAATCCCAGGACAGCGCAGAGCATGCAGGCTATAGCAATGCGAGAGCACAAGTGTGTTGCATAATGCAGGGTAGCACAGAGAAGGGTGCAACGGTGCGAGATGCATGGAGATGCTGCAGTAGCATAGAGGTCAGAGAGGGAGCACTTGTCAGCAACAGGTAGAGCTTTAGCATCAGAGTATGTTTCTAGCCCAAAAGAGTGGTCAGTTGGGAGCTTTTTTTGTTCCAAGTGTTGCTGGAGCAACCACACTTAGTAGATGCGTTGCATGCAGAAAATTCTAGAGTTACAGGATTGGGTTCAAGAGGAAGCCTTTCATGTTGAGAGGGAGTGTTGAAAAGTGTGCAACAAGAAATGTAAAAATAGAAATTGCTAAAAATAACAGTTTGGCCAATGTGGAATTTTGGCCACCTTGGGTGAGAGGTGAAACTGCTAAAAATAGCATCTTCTAAAAATAGCATTTCTGGGTCCCTTCTTATTTATAGTAGTCCCTCGTCTATCTATAGGAAGTAAATTCGAATTTGGTCTTACCAGCAGTTTGGAATATTAATTAATTAATTCTCCATGAGTTAATTAGTTAAGGAAAAAAAAACTTGAAGTCTTTGTGAGAACATGCAATTATTTCTCCACTAATTGGGGAAGGTGTCCTTGATTTTCTCCACTGATTCAGGAATTAAGGATGAGTTCTATATTGAGAGGATCAGTTGACTTAGTTTAGCTTAGTCAAGTTCAGTTAGATTAATTTAACAAGTTGTTAAATTAGTGAGATACAGTTTGTTGATGCTTGCATGCATGTGACAACTATTATTTTCAGATAATTGTGTATTTACTCATGGATAACTGATGCATGTCAGTTCTGTCAGAGACCCAGTTGAGATCAGATGTGGGATAGTGTACTATCAAATGCTAGGATATTTCTAGTAAGTATTCCTTGCATGGGGAAGGAAGCTTCTTCCTTCTATGACTGCGTGGTTGGACCTGAGGTGACAATAGGTATGATTAGGCCAATTTACATGTGTTTTGTAATTCGACCCCAATCAAAACTGCACAAGGAAATAGGAGCTTGGACTTGAGGTGCAGCCTTTATATACAGGGCTAGGTAGTCCATGAGCTACATCATCAAAGTACAGAGAGAGCAGGATAGCTTTTGAGCTGATTCTTTTTGTATGTTGTTGAGGATTTCCACTTGATTAATAGTACAGAGATGGGGTTTTAGGCTGGTGCTTTTCCCAGATAAATTCTTATGTGTTATGTGTGATTGATTCCTTCTTATCAGTTATATGTGTTCATGCTTGATGTTGCTCATGTTCAATTAAGCTTCCGCTAAGTTTATGGTAGATGTAGATCTAGTATTATGCTTTAGTACATTGCATATATCAGTTGGATCTACAAGTGAAATTTCTACATGATATCAGTGAGCTAGCTGATCTGTAGAGAAAATTCTACAGCATCAATAGACATGCAATCTTTGTGAGAACATGCAAAGGGATTCTCTCCATAAGACTGTCCATAGCCAAGACCCAGATACTCAGGCCTTTCCTCAATCATTGTTGGCTCAACAATACCTTGTGCATGTCTTCCCAAGCCTTTTCCTTCATAGCCCATCTTGGACATTAGCTTGGAATCTATTCATTTATTATGTTTTTCAAACGATCCAATATAAGCATCCTTAGAGGAATTTGAAGAAAAACTGGAATGGTTTACCTCTTCTTCAAGATGATACTTAACCAAGGCTTCTTGGGCAACAAAGAGTTGTGTCTCCAACTCATGCATCCTTTTCAGGTTCATATTTGCAATATGAAGTTACCTCTCCATTTCCTACAATTTGTCAGAAAGAAATTGCTTCTCTTCCTCCACTGAATTCAACTGTTTTCTAATCATGATGTTCTTCCTTCCATCATGGTGGACAATTCTTGCTTCATGTCTTCATCAAAGAATCTTGTGAAGAAGGTAGAATTTGAGGACCCACTTGTAGAATTTGTCATTATGTCAATGAACAAAGAACTTCAAACAAGATTAATAAAGAGCTTATTTCAGCAACCCTTAAATAATTGGAATTCTCTCCATAAGACTGTCCATAGCCAAGACCCAAATACTCAGGCCTTTCCTCAATCATTGTTGGCTCAACAATACCTTTTGCATGTCTTCCCAAGCCTTTTCCTTCATAGCCCATCTTGAACATTAGCTTGGAATCTATTCATTTATTATGTTTTTCAAAAGATCCAATATAAGCATCCTTAGAGGAATTTGAAGAAAAACTGGAATGGTTTACCTCTTCTTCAAGCTGATACTTGACCAAGGCTTCTTGGGAAACAAAGATTTGTGTCTCCAACTCATGCATCCTTTTCATGTTCATATTTGCAATATGAAGTTACCTCTCCATTTCTTACAATTTGCCAGAAAGCAACTGCTTCTCTTCCTCCACTGAATTCAACTGTTTTCTAAGCATGATGTTCTTCCTTCCATCCTCATACATTTCTCTCACCATATCCATCATGGTGGATAATTCTTGCTTCATGTCTTCATCAAAGAATCTTGTGAAGAAGGCAGAATTTTAGGACCCACTTGTAGAAGTTGTCATTATGTCAATGAACAAAGAACTTCAAACAAGATTAATAAAGAGCTTATTTCAGCAACCCTTTGCAACAAACCTCTTGTGCTTTAAGGACTGCCTTGAGGTCATTTGGGATAGCAGAATGCCTTCAACCCTTCTTCCTATTTGTCCTTCCCAGACTGAGATATCAGTAGCTTTCCCTTTACCTCTGCAAACTCAGAAAATAGTCAGTCTACAAAACAAGCACACAATCAGCCTCTTGCTATTCAAACACCTTTCACACAAGCAGTCTTTGCTTTGCAATCAAGGATTCCGATATACCCTTCTTAAAGGCGTGGTTAACCAATCTTAAGCTCTGATACCACCTGATTTGAAAATGGGGCACTTAGGCTTCTTGTCTAACTTACAAGAACCTCTCCCACTTCCAAAGCTTTAAATATTCCCAAGTCTTTATGATTAACCAATGCGGAATTAAAAAATGCTTGAAATTATAGGTGTATGCTTATGCCTATGTTAAACTAATTATATACTTTACTTTATGTTGTTGTGTTGTAAGTTGATGTGCTTAAACTGATATATAAATGCATATAACAGTAAATAAAACAACAAAGACAATGCAGCAATAAAACACACATAGAAACAACAATTTAATTAGGAGTTCACCCACAATGCTTGGGCTACATCTCCGTGAGCTCTAATCAACTCAACTAGGCTCTCTAGGATTATGGTATAGGTCCTTTTTACAAGCTCTTGGCTCAACTCCTGTTGTCCTACACAGAAACAGTGGGTTCGGACACCATTTTATTCCTTGGCTCTTGAAGCTCTGGCTCTTGGCTCTGGCTCTTGGTTCTGGCTCTTTGGCTCTAACTCTAGCTCTTCGGCTCTAGCTCTAGCTCTGGCTTCTTTCTTCCCTCTATCAGTTTACAACTCTCTGGGATTTTCACCTGGCTTCCAAGTGACTCCCTCGACTGCTCTTCTGCTTCTGTCCTACCTCTTTTGCCTTAGCTTCCTACTTTGGCTTTACTTTTAGCAACAAACCCCCAATAATCAACAACAGCAACCAACTCTAACTCAGCAACCATCAACAAATCTTGTCTCTGTCGTTCTATGGCTTTTTAAGCCAAATTGGTGATGTCTATTTGTTTTCCCTTTCGGGCTCTCTGTCTTCCTGCTTTTATCCACTTAAATCCCTTCTCTGAGCATTAGCAATCATTGCTAAACGCCCTTAGGGATGGATTCCACCTATTTCGTAACGGAAGGGAACTACCGGCGCTTGAAGTCCTTAGAAACAGTTGTTCTCAATTTACACAGAGAACGCTATAAAACACGGGAAAATCTGCAGAAAACATTGTTCCGGACTTCAAATTTTCATAACCGTGTCCTAAAATCCCATTGGGTCCGTCCATAATCGCTATCGCAAGTCGCCAATGCCTTGTTCCAAGGTTTCCCTTTGTATTTTAAAATTTCATTAAAACATTGCAAATATCGCCAAAAATGGCTTATGACAGATTTCAAATATTATGTATTTTCATTTCGGAACCCTTTCGGGTCCAGTTTCATCGGGTCGGGCACTTTTCCTTCGTATTTCGTTTATTCAATGAAAAACAAAAATACAAAGAAAATCGTCGTTTGACAGATTTCAAAATGTATTAAATCTGGTTCATATTGTCGTCGGGTCCGGCCATCGCATCGCATATATAACATATAACATATAACCACTCCTCTGTAATGTGTCGATGCGATATTGCGATGCGACAAGTCGCAATCGCAGATCGCACAAGCCCAAGGTCTTTCCCATATGATAGGGTCTATGCCAGCGCCGATTGCGGTTCGCTGATATCAGCGATCATGGTATCGCATCGGCCCAGTCCCATTGCATGTTATGCCTACAATTGCCTCTGCCTGTCACTGCCGATGCAATATGCCGATCAGATCTGGATCATTGATCGACCAGATCTGACGGCTCTTTTCCATTGTTGACTTAAGCCTCTGATAGGCTCGATTTCATGGTTTTCTTCATGTTTTTGGGTTTCAATTGTGTAATCCAAATTTTCTGAGACTTCCCCTTTTTCGATGGTTTTGACCTTTTAGGAGATTTTGAAGACTTAGAGGGTTTTTAGGATCCCTTTTTAGGGGATTTTGCTCCTTTTTCCAAGGGATATAGGCAAGTTCAGGTTATGATAAATTCTACATCCTAAGTCAGTTTTGGCCCCTTCAAATTGCAGTAGATTCAGAATGAGACGATCTCTGCAATGGGGCTAGTCCCAGGAACTTCCTTGGACTTTCATTTTCCTTAGTGAGGAACACTTACACTTAGGAATCTATCCAAAATCCATTTTGGATCACTCGGTGGCTAAGGCGCCAACGGTATCATTGGCCGCAACATCACTACTCTCTCGTAAATAATGTCACACAACACGCTACCATAGCAGAAGCTACTCACCTCGCCTCTGACAACCTGTGACAGTTGTGCCATCATCCTCCAATGGAGGAAGCCTGCCAAATGAAAGAAGGTATCTACTTATATCCTCTATAACGTTGCAATCTGGACACCTGAAATCCGGTTTGGGGCCATTGACCCCACCAATCGTACTATCATAGCTACCAATGCCTGCATCGCCAATTACAAAATATATGCAATACGGATGCTCCCCTGGTTGAATGGATCATCCCCACAATGATTTTCATCCCATGCCATCAACAACACCCCTCAATGTGGGAGCTATGTCAGTAGCACCTTACCTCAAAGAACCAACCTTGTGACAAAATACACATCCACCTCCTTAGTAAATGCCAAGTTTGTGTCTCGAATATCAAATACCTACCTCGCAGGCTGCCATCGACTAATCACAAATCGCAAGAAGCCTTCCTACGACCTCAACAAAGGTTCTTGAACAAACTTCAGTAACCCTCATCTCACCAACTAAGCCCAAGATTGAGCATCACCAACCACTGCAATATGCATATGGTCCTAATCATGCTCACACCATTTCACCATCCTAACTGAAACAAAACCAAAACCCCCAAAAAAAATCAATCCCATGGAGAAAAATTTGGTGTTCTGGTAGTAACACACGTCTATTTCCAAAATGGGCATGTGGTCACATGTCTATTACCTAAACAGACAAGCGTGTGCCATGCATTCTTCCCCTATACAATCGCATGCACCACACGACTGTCACCCCTTTCCCCGCAAGAGCCTCGACTGAGAGTCTGTGTGCCCATTTTCAATACAATCACATGCATTGTGTGACTAATTCCCCTACAGTCGCGTAGTACGTGTGAATGTATACCCTTTAACTACGAGGTCTTTAGCTTGAAAGACTCACATTTGTTTCCATCATAATCGCGCACAATGCAAGATTGTTTTCCTCCTACCCACGCATGTCGCGCGTGTAAGCCACAAGTTTGGGTGTCCTCGTGCGACTACTTCTCAGCCACCCACACATTTTTCTAAATTTTTGTCTAAAAATGTCCATACAAGCTATCCTATACGACCTACCTATCCTAGGCTATTGAATTCATAAAGGGGGGGCTCAAGATCTCTAACCTGTCTCTCCTCACATTCTACCCGGGTGCACGAGCTGACTACTACAACTAAAACAACTCGTGGGATCCACTCTAGAGTCCATGTTACCAAGTGCAAATGAAGTGAAAATACGGGACCCACGCCCTTTCTCTCTCTGTCATTGTTCCAGAGGCCTGTTTAGGAGCTCACAACCTCCTTTCATAAAACCATCAAGGACATTGGGATTAGGACATCCTCACCTATATCATGGTACCCTTCATTCCATTTCGATAACATAGTCATTTTTGAACCCGTTTCACATTTTAGAGTACCCATTATGTGTGCATTTCTATGTTTTTTTTGTTCATCTCACTCAACACATTTCAATTTTCATATTATTTTATCAAGATGGTTTCACTTGGGGTATTGGCTTTTTACATTGTAGGTTCTCAACAGCTTCATAGTAAACTCATTCCCTTGGTTCCAATCAATAGTTAAGGTATCATTCTTCACTCAACATGATAGGTTTCCTTAGAAAATTTGTATCCTGACATCATTTCTCTTATATAAACCATAGGGTCCACCATCTCGACCACGTTTACCATCAGCTTCCACCTGCACATGGTAAACATCCACGTCGGTTGATATCACTTCCCCTACATGGATTATCCCATTTCATAGTTCCCCTCACACTATTGGTATCCATGACCATTCCCCCAGGCCTGGGACCCATTTCCTATGCATGTCTAGAAGGTCAACATCATACCTCTCTTCTTTGTTCATTTCTTATCAATCCCACTCCTAGGCCAACATTTTTACTCAATGTTGGATTGAATCGAATGCACACCTACATTCTAAATTTGTCGTACCACTCCTCCATATGGTAATATACCATATGCATCACTTCATCTGAATCACCAACCTCACACTAAGGCTAACCAATGGGGTCCCTGCCCTCAGCAAAAAACCCACCTGCATCATCATGTAAGCCACCATTGTCTTGGGGCACCCATCTTCATGTTTGTACATCCTAAACCACCTTTAGATTCTTTTGTTAAATGTACAAAGATTTTTTTATGAAAAGGATTCTCACTCATATTTTCATGTTAGTTACCTGGCGATAGTCCTTAGTTTCCCTTGGTTGGATCTCATTTTTTGTTACCCACACCATTGTTCATCATTCACTCATTACCTACTATTAACCACTCCATGCCAACTACCCCATAGCCATACATTTTTTGCACGCATGGATTTCCATCATGTTCGAGCATGCAGATGATCCACAGATTCATCATTATCATCTATATGTACACTGGAGTTTTGTAAACCCATTCTGCATTTTCTAATGTAAATGATCCTAGAAAAACAAATTTATGTAACAACCTAGGTAAGTTTAACTTTCTGATGATTATTTATATCCTAGGAGGTTTTTTGTCTCACCGATTCATGTGTGCTTCTCAACACGGATGATCGATAGAGTTTTTCCCTCCAGCCTCACCCCAAAGTTAGGGTGGATTTTGTCATCGGAATTTTAAATGAATCCTAGTGTTATTTATCGAGTCTTTGTAAAAGTGATTTGGGAATAATTCTAACTATTTTGTTAGATTATTTTATTACAAGTCACTTAGTCCACTAAATCATATTTTGTGTCGCAAAAATGGGTAATGTTGAGGGTCTATAACGAAAGGGTGTTCCCCCTTCATGGGCTAGAAATGTAATATTTCATGTAAAAATATATTTAGTGCATAGTCCCTCATAGTTAAACACGATGGCTAACTATTAGAGAGTTGGAAAAATTAATAATCCCATCATGAGACAATTAGTTAATTTTTTTTGGCTAAAATAAATTAAAATGCTAAAGCTAGAAATTTAATTAATTTAGGTTCTAGGAAAAATTAAATTCTCCAACATTTAAAAATTGTGGGTTTTAAAGTTTTTAATTTTTTAAGGTCCCCAAACAAGGGAATATCGAAAATTTCAAGATATTTTGAACCCTTGGGCCATAGTAGTTAAGCCAAAGTCAATTTTTTTTGCGGCAATTAACTCAAAATAATCATTTTTGAGTTAATTAAAAATGAAATTCGAATTTCCTCAAAAAATAACTTTATTTCAATGGTGATGTTTAAAAGATCATTTGATCTTCATCAACGGTTGAGATTGCTTTGTCGGGGATCAAGCCAACTAGATGTTGGAGATTTTTTCTATAAATTAGATGCCTCTCTCCATTATTTGGGTCCAATTTTTCAATCATGTGCCTTCTCTAAAAAAGTTGTTGTAACTTTTTCTAGTTAATAAAATGCAAAGACTTTGGGATTTCAGACCATGGTGTTCCTTTTTCATATTTATGTGGTAATATTGTTCTTAATACTCTACTGCTTTTTATTTGCATTTGTTGGTTAATATCCTTTAAGGATTGATCTGTGCACATGTACCTTGCACAATTTCTGGGTTTTTAAAATATCATTTTGATTTGATAGAAGTAGCAGATATCTCCATTTCTTGATGATTTTATGATTATTTTTTATCATTTTAATCTAACAATCATATCCAAGTTTGCAGAAGTTATCATCCAAGATTTGGGCGTTTGGGGAAATCCTCTGCTGGATCAACTGACTCTCAGATCATAGAATCTAAAGAGCACATTGTTTTTAATTTCTGAAGTCACCCTACAAAACATTTTACTTGCAGGGTTTTTCTTGGGCTTGTGCCTCTTTAAAATTTCTAAATTTGTGCAAAATTGTTTAAATATGGCTAATAAAGGACTTTGACCTGCAGATCTGTTAGATCTGTAGAATATTATTGTATATTTGTGAATATCAAATCTTTAATTCACTGGGGTTTGGGTATTTCATATTTTTGTATATACATGCTTTGGGGTTTTCTATCTTTTGTTTGTGCAAGAAAAAAATAGAAAAATGCAGGTGATTTTTGTGGATTCCGGAGAGAGATCTAAGCCCTTAAGGGCATCCCCATTTTGTTTGCAGGTTAAAGAGAAAATTCAAGAAGATCGTGGGAAAAATTTTTAGGGCCTTGATGCCCTGCGCTGGCCATCTCTAGCCTCTTTCTCGGCCTCCCTCTTATCATCCTCGCAGCCTCTTTCACCATAATTTTTTCACATATTTTCTCCATAAAATTCCCAAAAACATTTAACAAAATTTTCTCAATTTTTTTTTTAGTTGAAAATCTTCAGTGACTTGGGTAGCTTATCTTTAGGTGTCTTCAGGCCCCTAAGGGTTGACTGGTGCACACCCTCTAAACCCTTACCTCTCTCATTGATCTAATTGAAAGCAAGATTAATACTAGCATAAACTTTTAGTTAACTGAAATTTAGCAACAAATTAGTTTACATTTTTCACTACAGTACATTTAAGAAATATAATTACTTTCATAATTTTTTTGCATGCTCTTTTCTAAATATTATTTCACTATTTTTTTCAGTAATTTTCTGAGTTTTAAGATCAAATACATCACTAGATCAGAAGTAGTAAAACTCGGAAATTTTCTGAATTATTAGTTAGCAGTTTTTCATTTGAAGTTTTTGTTATTATACATATAAAAAATCTGAATTTTGCATGGCTATAGTACTGCTAGTTTAGAATATAATGTTGGCATTAACATTTGATTTAAGAGCAGATTACTAGACTGATATTTCATTGGTGTGATCTGATTTTAAAACACTTAGTTCAATTTCTAAAATGCATTTATGTTTACATACTCATGCAAGCAAGAGCAATCTAGTTTTACTTATGCATCTAATGTATTTTATTGAGCATCTCATGCAAATAGATTTATGAATTTAAAGTGTTTTATTTCCAGCATTATACATTCCAGTTCTATTGTATATTTCAGTGATTACTTGTGCAGATTTTACATTTCACATTGCTAGTGTAAGTGCTTGTTTTCACATTGAGAACGTTCTTATGAGCCTTAAGTTAAATAACATTTAAGACATATTTCAGAAATAGTTTTAGGCCCTCATTTAACTAAAATTAACCCAATTCCTTGCATTTCACAGAACTTTAAGTTTTTCATTTGCATATGAGACAGTCGAGTCTTTTAGCAATAGTTTCCCATCCAATACTTGACTTTATTTCCTTTGTAAGATAGTTGACTCCACAAGGCACTAGTATCATTTTCCTCAAATCAAATCAAATCCTTCAAAATCTTGTGCAATTCAAACAAGTATTAGTTGTTTAGTTGTGCCTCCCAAACTGGTTGGTTCCCAACTAGTTTTCATTCATCCCATTCCTATAGGGTCTAACCCCCTTAGTCTGCTATAGGGAGACAACTCAAAAAGAGTAATTGGGGATCAGTGTGACAACCCCCGATTTGATCCGTTGTCACGGTGCCTAGCCATTCTGTGTGAAAACACCTACCATGACAGTCAGAACATACTCATACCCATCCTGGACGTCCTACTGACTCCAGGGGCATCTACCCCAGAAAAATTATTTTAATTTTCTGCACTCGCATTACAGCTCCAACCTTGGCCAGTTTCTGTGTCCACACATACTGTCAACTCTCACTAGCATTCCTTTTTGAGCCATCATGTTACAAGCATCTACTTTATTTTCACATAAATTCCCTAAACCAGTTGTTGACAATTGACACTCCCTTCCTGTCAACATTAACATTCATTTTCCAGGACCGAAGCATACCTTGGTTTCTCCCCCCTTTTATAGACAACCTTAGGTGGTACAATGGGAATCATTATTGCCTATTGATGTCATTGATGTCCATAACATTCGACACCAACACAAATTTTTCATGTCATAATAGTATCGTACTTTGTGACCATTGCAATTCTCTCATTTAGTTGAATACCCATGCATCCCATGGACCTCATTTAGCAATGCTTTATATTTGATGCATGGGGGCACCCAATCCAGCCTATTTTTTAGAGACGCCCCTGAGGGTGTACGCAATATCTTCATTAGCCATTAGCATGTCAACCACATCAACGTTGACTTGAAAGGACCATTTCCTGTATGATTATAATAATTATTCATAATCTTCATAATGAGCATGGGATATGCCCATCTCATATATACACTTTTGTATCAGTATTTCTTCATAGCTTGGTTTTATTTAGTTCTCAATCAAGGATATTACCCTAATCATATTCACAATAAGTTTCTCTCTCTCAAGAAGTTAGAAAGACTCTCAATCAGATCAAAAAAATGTGATGTATTTTAGCTATACGCTTGCTCCTAACCTCACACATTAAGGGGGAACTATTATCATGAGAAAATTGTACACTTATCTGTACGCACTAGAAGACACTCAGAGTCAGTGATCAACACACACAAAGGTTACATTTTCAGTTGAAAGCATCATGAAGACTGAAAAATCAAAAGATTTCCTAAGGTCCAGTTAAAAAATTGACTCGTGTGGTTGCACCACCGCCCGAAATTAACAATTGTGCACCTTTTTCTTCGATAGCCGCGTGACTCACGAAAAGCCCTATCAACACCTCAGGCTGTGAACTTCCTTAAGAAACAATCCAAATATTGACATGATGGGTCGAATATTCGAGCCTTGAGCCCCAAGAAGCCTTAATGGATAGAAGATGGTAGCTCTCATCTCATTTATGAGGAAAAAAACCACATTGATGAGCCAAAGAAAGGAAGGAGTGTTCAAAAATTCTATAAATACAAGTTCATGGAGAGCCCAAAAGAAGAAGAAGCAGTGCATTGTTATGCTGCCAAAATTGCAATCTAGCATACCATTGTGAAGATAATTCCATCATTGTTGAGAGTCTTCTATGCTTCTTTGAGAGATAAAGAGATTGCAAAAGATATTGAGAAAGAAAAACTTTGTTGAGAGCTTTTGAGCACCATTTCTCAAACAACCCTCCTCAAGTGTCTTTGATAGTTCTATTGTAATTCTTCCACCACCAACAATCAATAAACTTGGATCATTTTCCTATATCTTTGTTGATTTGTTTTTCTTCAAAAGCTTATTTGTGTGTTAGATTATGACTTGTGTGGCCCTATTCACGTTCCTTATGTAAATGGAAATAAATACACAATGAATTTAATTGATGACTACACCAGAATTTGTTGGGTATATATGTTGAAGAACAAATCTGAAGCTTTTGAAACTTCCAAAAACTTTCATGCATGGATTGAAAAAATACACAATCTCATATTGACTCTATTTGTACTGATAACATAAAATAATATACTTCAAATGAAGTTGAAAACTATCTTCTTCGGGATGGGATTAACCATCAAACAACAATGCTTTATAATCTTCAACAAAATAGTGTAGCTGAAAGAATGAACATGACAATCTTAAATACGGTTCGTATAATGATGTTTTAAAAAATGTTAAGTTGATGATCTGGATTGATGTAGTTCTATGTTCAATTTATATTAAAAAAAAAAAAACCATCTCATGCTCTCAAAAACAAGACTCCCTATGAAATTTGATAATGCCACAGTCCTTCAGTGAGACATCTCAGGGTTTTTGGTTCCACTTGTTAAGCATTGATACCTAAGGAACAAAGAAATAAACTTGGTGCAAGGAGTCGAAAGTGCATCTTCCTAGGTTACATGAATACCTCCAAATCACATCATCTCTACGATGAAATAAATAAGAAGTTTATATTATCTAGATATGTTATTTTTCTTGAATCTTCCATAACTAAAAATGTTGTTGAGTAGAAACTTGATCACTTGGAAAAATTCAAGAATGTAAAATCTTTTCAAGAATTTGATAATGATATTCCACATCTTTAAGGGGGGATCCCTATCCTAGATTAATCTGTGGAATATCCTTCTCAAGCAATCTCTCCCCCTCATGAAGTTCCAACCACTGATCAAGAAGACGCTTTGAGTGATGTGATTGAGATCATTGTAAGGTTAAATCTTGATTCATCACCATCTTAGTTAACTGAATAGCTTGAGCCATATCGGAAAGGTCCTCCAAAATGACTCTCCAAGACACTTGAAAATGGTAATCTTGATGAAGTTGGAAAGACATGAACGAGAAGTTCTATTAGACATAATGGAGGTGATGTAGACAGTTCTAATTCAGTTGTTCATATGGATGTTTCTTATGATTTTGAATTAAATTTGTCTACATATCTCGAACCAACTTCCTTAAAATAAGTTTCTTTTCATGATGAATGGAAAGAAGCAATGCATAAAGAGTATGTTGCTCTAATAAAGAATGGAACCTAGAAGCTTTTGGACCCTCCATTTGGAACCAAATCGATTGGATGTAAGTGGGTCCTCAAAAACAAGTATAAAAGATATGGCTCACTTAACAAGCATAGAGCAAGGCTTGTGGGAAAAGGTTTTGCACTGAAAAGGGGTCGATTATGGGGATACTTTTTCCCCCATAGAAAAATGTGCTACCATCCAGACTCTCTATTCCTTGGAAACTCAAAATGGATGAAAATTCCATCAAATGGATGTAAAAATTTCTTTCCTGAATGGAGATCTGAAAGAAAATATTTGAATGTCTCAACTAGAAGGATTTGTCATGAAGGGATAGGAACACAAAATATGCAAGCTTATAAAATCCTTGTATGGCCTTAAAAAGAACCACGAGATTGGTATGAGAAATTGACTAAGCATCTTTTGAAAATAAATTTCAAACACTATGATGTTGACAATGCAACTTTATTTGTCAAGAAAGTTGGAAAAATTGTTGTATACCTTATGGTGTATGTATTATTGGAAAATAAAGGAAAATTGTAGATTAAGGTCAATTTTCCTTACTTGATAATTACTTGTGAGATTTGTTTGCTGTTTATTATTTATTATTCATCAAGTAATTACCAAAACATAAAATACATGAAGATTACAAGAACACATATAGGTTCCAAGCTAGGGAAAAAACCCACAATTGGGGAAAACCCAAACAATCCTCTTCTTATAGAATTAGATCAAACAAGATGTCCAATACCAAGACAACTTCCTCCATAAGATCCCCAAGTCAACCCTCCATTCACTTTCATGTTTTATCCTTGGTCTATCGCTAATTTTCCCTTTAAATGCCTTGTCTTCATAAACAAATTCATAATCCCTGTAGATTATAGTCCGCAAAACTCATGATCCTTCCATAGCTTGCATAACACAATCATAACATTCCTTTTGAAGTTCGCATGTCATCATAGGAACAACTTGCATATCTATTCAATAATTTCCACTCTTATCATAGACAACTCACATTCCTTTTCCATCCTTTCACCACATCTATGTCTTTAAAGAAAATCGCATATCCCTACCACAAAAACTCGCATATCACTTCAGATCATGAACAAAATTGTTTCCTTTTGGTGGAGGATTCACACTAATATATAGTTTGTTCATCACTGTGAAGGGTCACATTTGTTGAGCAGGCCAACCTAACCATCTGGAGGGTCGAAGGGTCCGTTTCTTTTCCTTTTTCTTATAAAGAGTCCAAATGGGCTTTGACTCAATCAAAACCTAGAAGCATGAAGAACATTCTTAACTAAAGAAATAATAATAATATAAATATTTTTCTTCTTTTTTATTTTTTTATAAGTACAAATATAAATATGAAGACCGAACCTAGTTACTTTTCCAACACTCCCTCTTAACTAGGGAGGTATTCATAATGACTCAATGGGTCTATCTCAAGTTGTAATATTCACATAAGGAAGGATCTAGATTGGTAAGCATCAATGATAATAGTATCATCATAGGTAGCATTTTCACATTACCAAGGCCATGACAAGTACACTCTATCTATCTAGAAGATCAAAGCATAACATTGGGAGGAATTCCACAGGACACAACACTGCCTCTTCGAGGCTCATACTAGACCTAGGATACCCGGAATATGTCCTCCATCGGACCATTTCCCTCAAGGAAATTTTTGTCCACCAGACCATTATTTATCCAAGTCCATGTACTTGATTTAGGATATCAATCCTAATATCTCACAGTACATGACTCAAGAATGTTTGTCCAAGATGCTTATCGAATTCACCATTCTCCTTATCTATGTACATGTACTTGACTTAGGATATTAATCCTATTCCATCACAATACCTAACACAAAGAGACACAATGTGCAACCTTCCTCTCAACTTGAGAGGAGAAATCCAAGCTCACACCCTCTCAAACAAGGAGAGTGCATTAAAAAGCCTCAACTTGTGTTGGAAGTACTCATACTTCCCTTACATCAATTAATTTTCCTCCTAACAAGACATGATTCCTTCTTTCATGATCCTATTCATCTACTACATCCAACACTATGCCCTGTACCACTTTCTATTCTCAAGATCCTCCCATTTTCCATCCTTCTAGTCATTTCAAAAGACTACTCCTAGAGCTACAAAAATTGCCCTAAATCTGTGACAAGTCAACTACTGTTGTCAGTATCCTTATGGATTTCTCCAAAATTCGATCCTTAGGGCATCAAATTGTAACCCACTTGTTGTGACAAGTCTGCCACTTGTCCACAACACTTAGGCCTAACCAATTAGCGAGTAACGGTCCTCCACCCACGGTACATAGGTTGCTTCTTTAACTATCCAAAACCAAACCTTTCATCCTTCATTATGTGAGCCCTTCCTTGTTGCCCATTTGTTTTCTCTGAGGTTGAGTATGGCCCACTTATAGATCAGCATACCCTCAAAATAGTGCGGTCATGCCTCTCTTC
The DNA here is from genome assembly GCA_031772625.1 of Pinus tabuliformis. Classification (NCBI taxonomy): domain Eukaryota; kingdom Viridiplantae; phylum Streptophyta; class Pinopsida; order Pinales; family Pinaceae; genus Pinus; species Pinus tabuliformis. Next base: position 486,587,131 of record CM062819.1, read on the forward strand.
AGTTAGGCTCTTGCCTCAAACTTTATTCATTATTCTTGAGCGACTTAACACAAAATTTAGGAAAACCATTTAATGGAAACACAACATTTGAAGGAGCCCTAAACTAGGGCACATAAGGACACCTACTTGTTTCCCTCCTAACAACCACAATATATACTTCAAAATGTCCTAAACTAGGACACCTCATCCACTAACAAACCATGAAATTAGGAAGAACAACATACCTCAACATAGGACACTTCCTTTTGCTTTCTCATTTTCAAACTTGTGCTTTATTTCATGTGGTTCTCAACCTTAGTTAGGGTTATTGTGGGAGCTGCTACAACCCTACTTCTTAGCCCAAATCAGCTCTCAAGACTTTGCTCAACTATCCTCTGCAATCCTTGATGTATTTGACCTAGAATGCATTGTTGTATAAGGGTAATCTAACTTCCTCCATCTCTCAATTGATGCTTCATTAGCCTGTAACAATCTCAAATAATTGCGGCCTAATTCTTGGAGAGTTTTTCCACCAAAAACTCACACAGACAGTACCAAAACTTCTTCCAGATCTCAACATGTTCCTCATCTTGAATCTACCCAAACAATCATAAGAAGTAGCCCAAAACAAGCCTCCTCAACTTCTTCGTTGAGCTTAAATGTTTGTGGCCTAAGCAAATGCTCTTCCTCTCATCATGTGTTTCTCTTTGGATGTTCCAACCACTGTCCAAAACTTGGACCCCAATCTTGCACTTGTACTACAATAAGATGTCCTTTCAACTATCCCAAAGCACCATGGATCTGAGAAGGATTTTTCTTAGGAACTCTACCCTATCTAGGGAAATCTAAAGCAACCTTAACCATCTACAAATTCACTCCAACAACCACTAATTTCTGCTCTCTTATTCTAGGTGAATGTGGCCTAATATTGGGTGCCAAGTAGGCTACTTGGCCCTTGAAAAACCATAAATTAGTCCACTTGTTACATCGTAGAATTCTTAGCCTGTTTGAGAGAGATTACCTTTGTTTATTGCTCAGATTATGTCCTCAAGAGTCTCAACCAAGCCTCCTTTTCTTCACTACCTATGTCTACCCAACCATAGCCCAAACAACAACACAAATAATCAACCCAAAACATACTTAATCTCCATGTCCCTTGCTATGCTTTTAGGGTTGAAATTATCTTAGGAGTATTCAACCCTCTTTTATTATCTTCACATGATGAAGAAATTCCTTTAAGTAGATCAACTTATAGGAATATTATCTCCTTCCTTTAATTCTCATCATAGATTTGTTGTGCCTCTTCTAGAGATGAAATTTGTTCTTCTATTCATAAATCACAAAGAATATTTGCAAGTTGTAAAGAGACTAGTTGTAAAGACTGACAAGAATGTCTTTGAATGATGGTTGTTGAAGTTGATGATGATATTCAAATCTGACTGTTGTTGTTGTAGATGTATCTTCAAACATGCTAACAAAGGTGATCTTCAAGCTTCCTTCTAGCAACCTTAGCTCTGATACCATTTTGGGAAATCTAGGAAATTTTAGGTTAAGGTTGACTTTTACGTGAGATTTTTTGGCCTTTTATTAAGTTATTATTTATTCTTCATCAAGTAATTACCAAAACATAAAATGCATGAAGATCACAAGAACATAAAATATAGGCTCCAAGCCAGGGAAAAACCACACAATTAGGGAAAATATAAACAATCCTCTTCTTATAGAATCAGATCAAATGAGATATCCAAGATCAAGACCAAGACAACTTCCTCTATAAGATCCCCAAGTCAGTGCTCCATTCAGTGTCATGATTTATCCTTGATCTGTCACTAATCTTGCCTTTAGATGCCTTGTCTTACAAAATAAATTTGTCCTCCCTATAGATTGTAGTCCACAGACCTCATGATCCTTCCATAGCTTGCATAACACAATTATAATAGTCCTTCTAAAGTTCACATGTCATCATAGGAACAACTTGCCTATCTCTTCATGAATTCACACTCTTTTCAGGTCTCGTATCACAAACAACTCGCATTATTTTTACATCCTTTTACCACATCTACTCCTTTAAAGAAACTTGCATATCCTTGCCACAAAAACTCGCATATCACTTCAAAACATGAACATACTTGTTGCCTTTTGGTGGAGGATTCACACCAATATATAGTTGTTCATCATTGTGAAGGGTCACGTCTATTGAGCAAACCGACTTGACCATCTGGAGGGCCGACTTGGTATTATGGAGGTAAATTTTCCTCTTTTTCACTAAACACAAATTATTTTCCTTTTTTGTACAAAGAGTTCGAATGGAATTTGGCTCAAATTTAATTCTTTGACTCAACCAAAACCTAGAAGCATGAAAAACATGCTTAACTAAAGAAATAATAATATCATTTCTTCTTCTTCTTTTTGCTTTTATTACAAGCACAAAGATAAATATGAAGGTCGAACCTAGTTACTTTTCAAACATGTATATGATCTAATGATGACAAAGAACAATGAAAATTAAATGTCATCCATAAAGAAATGAGAAAATGTTTTGAGATGAAAGAATCGGGATATGTTCACTACTATCTAGGTATTAAAGTAACCCAATATCATAAGTTTATATTCCTCTCTCAAAAGAAGTACATTGAGATTTGTTGAACAAATTTGGCATGGTTGAAAGAAATCCTTTGACAACTCCAATGGAACAAACTTTAAAACTCACATCTAAAGAAGGAAATTAATTTGAGGATGCAAAAAAGTATAAACAACTCATAGGAAGTCTTAACTACCTCACTACTACTAGACTGAACATTTCATTTGTTGTTGGAATCTTTTTCAGTTTTATACAAAAACCTTATGAGACTCATTGGTCTGCTGCAAAAAGAGTTCTAAGGCACTTGAGGGGGACTCAATGCTTTGGACTCAAGTACATATAGTTGGATGTCTTCAACTTGATTAGATACTCCAATTCAGACTTTGATGGAGATAAAGAAACTGGAGCATCTACTTCAAGTTGTGTTATGAGCCTTGGATCAGGAGTTACCTCCTAGAGGTCACATAAACAATCAGTTCCAATAGATTCCATAATAGAGGCAAAATATGTGGCAATTACAGAAGCAACCAAGGAAATTGTGTGGCTCACAAAAGTTCTTGAAGATTTGCAGGAAAAGCAAGTGCATTCTACTCTTTTGATTAACAATACTTCTGCGATAAAATTGACCAAGAATCAAAATTTCCATGATCGAACCAAACATATCAATACAAAGTATCATTTGATTCGACATCGTGTTGAGGCCAAAACCATTCACCTACGCCATTGTTCCATAAATGAGTCGATTGCAAACATCTTCACCAAAGCACTTGGAAGAGAGAATTTTGAAAGATTCAGAATGATGCTTGGGCTCACCAACATCCCTTCAGATTAAGGGGGTGTAGGAATCTACAGGGTAAGTTCCTCAGACAGAACACCAAAGGACACCGCTCACAAACAGATCACAGATCAATACGCCAGTATTTTTGACGTGGTTAAAACCCTCAAAGAGGGAAACAGTCCACGGCCTAAGCCAACGCGGCCACTTCAGGCAACTTATTAATAAAAGAATGAAAATTTACATAAGCTTCTCTCATGTACAGTTAACCTACAAATGACCCTCCATGCTCTTTAGATAGAGATCATGGACCAATCAGGTGTTAAGCCACGGATCAAGTGTCGGTAATACCGAGGAGAGAATGAAACGTCGGATCACTACATATCGTGACCGTCGGATTGTAAGTTACAAAATGTACATAGTAAAGAAACACACTTTACCTAACTCTATACTAGACCGAGTTATACTTAACTATTTCCTATGTGTTGGAATATCCTAACATCCCCCCTTAAGAACAACTTGGGATAGGATTGAAGGATTTACAAATATGACACAATAGGAGAAGGAAGGAGGCACTAGAGCCTATCCCCCCTTAGTGAAAACTTCCTGAACTCCAACCATAAATCGAAGTTTAGTGAACTTCGCCTCTGTGAGAGCCTTTGTAAAGATGTCTGCAACTTGATCATCTGTTGAACAATATTGCACTTCAAGAACATGGTCGTGAGTGAGCTTTCTGATGAAGTGCATGTGCAGTTCAATGTGTTTGCTGCGCTGATGTTGGACTGGATCTTTGCATAGTTGAATGGCACTTTGATTATCACACCAAAGTGTAGTCGGATATTGCTGCTAAAAGCCAAACTCTGACAGGATCTGACGAAGCCACAAGGCTTCCTTGCTAGCTTCTACGACACCATGATACTCTGCTTCTGCTGAAGAAAGAGAAATGGCACCTTGTTTCTTGCAAGCCCATGTAATAGGTCCTGAACCAAGAGTGAACACATAACCTGCAGTAGACTTCTGATCATCAGGGTCACCAGCCCAATCGGAATCAGTGAAACCAACCAATAGAGGAGCTGCTTCAACACTGTAATGAATCCCAAACTGAACTATACCTCGAACATAACGAAGTATTCTTTTAGCTGCTTTCCAATGACTTTCATGTGGGTTTTGCATAAACCGAGAAACAAGGCCAATAGCAAAGGAAAGGTCAGTACAAGTATGGGTTAGATACAAAAGTTTTCCTACAAGTTGACGGTATAAGGTAGCATCAAATTCAGGAGAAGTACAAGTGATTGAAAGTTTGACTCCAAACTGAAAGGGAGAAGGGGCTGGCTTACAGTCTTCCATGTGAAAATGGCGTAGAATATCACAGGCATACTTGGACTGGGAAAGGGAAATACCTTCCTTGGATTGCAAGACTTGAAGACCAAGAAAATAATGTAAGTGTCCTAAGTCTGTCATTTCAAACTTCCTTTTAAGGCTAGACTTCACATGGTTTAAAGGTTGGGATCACTACCAGTCAGGATAAGATCATCAACATAAAGAACAAGAATGATAAGAGACTTGCCCACTTTCTTGGTGTAGACAGTATTGTCAGAATGACACCTAGAAAAGCCATTTTCTAAAAGAAAGTTATCCATTTTGGCATACCAAGCTCGAGGAGCTTGCTTGAGACCATAAAGGGATTTCTTAAGCCGACATACAAGGCTGGAGTCTGTTTGTATAAAGCCAACAGTTTGTTCCATATAGATTTCTTCATGTAAGTCCCCATGCAAGAAGGCAGATTTAACATCCATCTGATGGACTTCCCATTTGAAAGAGGCAGCAAGGGAAAGAACAAGGCGGATAGAGTTCATTTTGGCAACAGGGGAGAAGGTTTCAGTGTAGTCAATGCCTTCAACTTGTGAAAAACCCTTAGCAACAAGACGAGCTTTATGTTTATCAACTTTCCCATCTGGTTCATACTTGGTTCTGTAAACCCATTTGCATCTAACAAGTTTTCGTCCCTTTCGTAGAGGAACAAGATCCCATGTATCATTCTCCAATAATGAATTATATTCTTCATTCATAGCTGCTTTCCAATCTGGATGGCCTGAAGCTTCTACAAAGGTGTCAGGATCATAATTCACTGAAGCGTGAGCCAGTAAAGAAGAGGCTCTATCAAACTGAGAACGTGTACGTCGTTGATCTGTAGAATCACCGGCAAGATCACCTGTTGCATCACGAGTAGCACGGACCCATTTTGGAAGCTGAGGAGCTGTAGGAGGATCCTGAGAAGGTGGGGGAGGATTTTCATCCTCGCTTTCATCATCTAAAGAAGAAATATTTTCAAAAGTAGAAGAGATAGGGAGAGGTGGCACACCCGCCGAACTAGGCTCGTAGGCCGATATATTTTCAGCAAACTTTACATCTCTTCTAATGATAACAGTTTTGGACTTAAGTGGAATAAGTCTATATCCTTTGACATCTTCAGAATATCCAACAAAAATACATTTTTCACCCTTAGGTTCTAAAGCTTTATGTTTCTCATCTGGAAAATGGGCCCATGCTTCACTTCCAAAAACACGAAAGTGACTTACATCTGGTTTAATTGAGCTCCATGCTTCTTCTGGAGTGATATTCTTTAAAACCTTAGTAGGAGTGCGATTTATTATGTAATTTGCACAGTTAATTGCTTCTGCCCAATAATTAAGACTAAGTCCTTTAGATTGAAGCATACAATTAGCCATTTCCTTTAAGGTGCGATTCTTCCTTTCAGCTACACCATTTTGTTGTGGAGTATATGGAACAGTATGTTCCATTTGAATTCTATTCTCAGTGCAAAAGTTGATGAATTTGTTGTTAACATATTCTCCGCCATTATCAGATCTTAGCTTAAGAATTTGATGTCCAGATTGTTTTTCAACAAAGGCCTTAAAGGCCAAGAACATGTTAAATACTTCACTCTTGAGTTTTAAGAAGTATACCCAAGTGCGTCTGGAGAAATCATCAATGAAATTTAAGAAATACTTGTAGCCAGATAATGAAACAACTGGAAGTGGACCACATAAATCACTATGCACAAGCTATAAAGGCGCTGAGGCGTGCCAAGAGGCACGTTTTTCAAAATTGTCCCGATGATGTTTTCCGAGTACACATCCGGAACAAACACCATCTCTGCAAGATACCATTGGAAGACCTGTCACCATATTTTCTTTACATAGATTCTGAAGGGAGCGATAGTTTAAGTGACCAAATCGCTCATGCCAAAGTTTGCTCACTTCATCGTTATGAGCAACAAATACTGAGGGAAGATTTGATGACCCAAAGTTGTGAAACTTATACAACCTTGTAGAATCATCAGCAATGCCAGTAGCTAAAATCTGTCTAGGATCTCTTAGGTCCTTAATTACAACATCGTGAGGTGAAAATTCAACGATTTTACCTTCACCTAAATGAGTTATCTGATATACAGATAGAAGGTTGCAAGATAAGGTTGGAACACATAATACATCATTAAATTGACCATTGTCTATATGAACAGTTCCAGTCCCTACAACACTAAGAGATCTATCATCACCAACATATATATTTTTGGTGTTACAATCATTTAAATAAGAAAACATGGCTTTGTTTTTGGCCATGTGATAAGAAGTTCCAGAATCAATGAGCCACTCATGAGAATGAGAAGAAGAAGATACATTTAGTGCATAGCCAGACCGAGATGCTTGACAACCACATGCAGAAAGTGTTATTCCTGAAGATGAAGTTGAAGTTGAAGAGTGCTCCAAATGGATGTTATGATTCTTCATTGTTGCTTCCAAGGCTTCCATCTTCTTAAAGCATTTGGATTCTAAGTGGCCATCTCGATTACAAAAGTTGCAATGTCTATCAGTCTTCTTCCCTTTGTTTTTATTTGTCTTATCATTTTGTTGAAATGATTTTTCATTTTGAGGTTGAAATTGCTTAGGACCCTTGTTTGGTTTAGGACCATTCCTTTTAGGATACAACTTCTTAGGATTCTTTGAATTTGGTTGCTGCTGGGCGGCTAATGCTTTCTTAGAAGAGTTTCCAAGATTAAGAAGACCAAGGTGTAAGAGTTTTTCTTGTTCTCTTATTAAAGAATCACAAAAGGAATCAAAGGAAGGGGACTTGTAGGCTTGTCCTTCAGAAATGAAGGCTTCTCTTGTAGAATGGAAGGTGGAAACAAACACAGAATAGGCTGGTCCCAACTTAGTAAGAATGGAGTAGATAAGGCTACTATCTTTTTTCTTAACCTTAACACCTTCCAAGAGAAGTCTAAGGGTCTTGAACTTGGACAAAAAATATTCAATGCAAGAAAAATTATTGGGGTCCAATGTAAGCAACTCATTTTCAAGTTGATGGGATTTAAGTTCATTTTTAATTCCAAAAAATTTAGTGATCTGTTTCATTGCTTCTTCAGGAGTATCAAGTTCTACAAAATGGAATCTAAGATCTGGAGAAATAGACATCCCTATAAACCCACGTGCTTGATCTTGCCTATTTTCCCATTTAGCTACCTTATCTTCATCTTTCGGTTTGGTTTCTTGGCCTGAGGCTATTTTGTAGAGACCTTTACTTCTAAGTAAATCCACAATGTAGGACCACCATTGGAAGTAGTTGGTGCTGTCAAGAATAACTTGGCATGGACTTTCCATTTTAACGAAATAATGAAGCTATATATGTTGAAACTAAGTGTTCCAATGGAAAGATCTCGAAAAATTAGGCTGGTTCAAAAAAAAACGGCTCTGAAAACGGCTTCCGGATGAAGAAGCTATGGCTTTTTGAAGAAAAGTTGATGAAGATGCCGATGAAGTGCGGGAATGTGCGGAAATGAAAAATCCGCCCCCACAAAAAGGAGACTTGAACTCAAGACCTCTACTTTCATAAATTAGCTTTGGACCAAGTGAGCTAAACTAAAATTTTGAGAGAGAGAGGGGGGGGTTCTTTTTCTTAGTCACTAAAGCTTTGGGTTGTGTGCTTGCTTGAAAAACCTCTCTTTCCCTACAAAACAAAAAACACAAAACCCAACACGGACATACAAAAAAACGAACCTTACGGCTCGAAGTTAGCTTTAGCCGGAAACTAAATATTTTCCTCAATGTTTCTGATTTTCCAAGATCACACTAAGGCGCGGCGGAAAAGAGCATATGCATGAGAAAAATCCTTCCTTTCTGTTTCTGATTTGCCCAGATCGCACAGAGTAGCGGGGCAAAGAGCATACCTAGAAATGAAAGGTTCAGATCCGGTAATAAAAAAAGCTAAATAAACCGAAACCGAAATAAACAGAGAGAAAATAACTGTAAACTGCAAATAAACATTGTATACTTCCAGATCTTAAAAATGACGTAGCTAGGGCTACCGGAAACCTTTTCGCGTGAAACGAAAGGGGTTCCTCACTGGAACAGATGCTCCCAACACAATAGAGCAGTCCTCTCGGCCCGAAAGCAGTCAAAAACAGTAGATCTAGGAAACGACAGTCGGATGCAGTTCTACCGGCTTCAGATTTGGATCACCAACGGACGCAGCCCTCAAATAGCTCTGATACCATGTAGGAATCTATAGGGTAAGTTCCTCAGACAGAACACCAAAGGACACCGCTCACAAACATATCACAAATCAATACGCCAGTATTTTTGACGTGGTTAAAACCCTCAAAGAGGGAAACAGTGCACGCCTTGAGCCAACGCGGCCACTTCAGGCAATTTATTAATAAAAGAATGAAAATTTACATAAGCTTCTCTCATGGACAGTTAACCTACAAATGACCCTCCATGCTCTTTAAATAGAGATCATGGACCAATCGGGTGTTAAGCCACGGATCAAGTGTTGGTAATACCGAGGAGAGAATGAACCGTCGGATCACTACATATCGTGACCGTTGGATTGTAAGTTACAAAATGTACATAGTAAAGAAACACACTTTACCTAACTCTATACTAGACCAAGTTATACTTAACTATTTCCTATGTGTCGAAATATCCTAACAGGGGGAGGGGGATGTTGACACCTAATCTTTAGGGATTAGGAAAATATTGTAAATATGAGAATAAAGAAGATGAAGAGACATTGTAATATGAATTCCAAGGGCCTCCCTCTTCTTGTATATATTAATGATTTTTCTTAACGGAAAAGAATCAATTCATGGAGTTACCAATACCTGGCCTACCAAAATAATTGTTCCATTTGTAGTATTCATGATATCAAATCCTTGCCATTAAAATTCCTCATATCAATCTTTGGAATGCGGTTGGCCTTCAACCTAGAGTTGGGAGTATTTGAAATCATTATTCACATTCATTTTCTTCTCATCGTGAGCATCATGGAATACCTTGTCACCACTAAGAATCCTTTCTTGTCACAACTTTGTCAAACCTTCTTTCAAACTTTCCATGTATGTTTTTAATACATCCATATTTTCTCTCTCTTCCTTATTTTCATTCATATTCTTTTCTATTCTTTCCTTATTTTCATTCATCATCTTTTCCAGTTCATTTTTTGTTGTTATTTGTGAGAGTGAAATTTGTTTCATCTGGTCTCACAATTTTGATATATCATGTTGCATTTCTTCCTCTTCTTCATGCATCATAGTAGAGATTTATAAGGGCTTAATGGGTGTAGCATATTTTTTTGGAGGCATTTTGGACCAATTAATGATATCTATGCTTCAATATGTCCTTTGAATCACTTCAAACTGATTTTTCAAACAAAAGTTATGCAAATTTAAAAATACACACCTTTTATAACTTAATTTTGAGCTTGTTGATAAGACTTACCTTGAAATTGTTGTATCTCTACGATATTGGCTTCCCAAGGTCTAAAATTGCATCCTATGGTAGTCCTTTCTGTTCTCTTTCCAACCCCACCAATTAGACCAAGATTCGATTCTTCAAGATAAATTTATGTCAATTCTCCCACGATGATAGAATTATGGACTAGTTTAGTAGATCAAACTTCTATAGGATGCCATATGTTATTGTTTTAACCTTCAGCCCAAAAATTCATACCCAAGAAATTGTAGTTAGTGCACTTTTAGTCACTTTTTATGAAATTCAAATTCAATGCTCGAAGATAAAATTATAATGGTTTTCCTCAAAACGCCTGTTTGAGACGTAGCTCTAGAGCATGGAAAAATCCTAATCTAAAAATATCTTAAGGATAATATGTGAAGACGAAATCAAGATGATTAGTCTTATCACATTTCATCTTAAAGATGATATGTGAAGACGAAGCATATCAAATGAGAAGGAACAACTGAATTTCGATTTTCCCTCGCAAAAAGGGGGGAATTGCAAGGAACAACGATCAAGAAGGACTAAGGTGGCCACCCCAGGAGCTCGCATTGTTTTTCATCCTTCGCGAATGCCCATCCTTCAATAATTCGCCCTTTTATCTGTAAATCTAGAGGTCAAAAGGACGAAGGGAGGAAAACAAGGTGAAAGAAAAAGAAACAAAACATGGTTACCAATGAAGAAGAGGAGGCTCAAACACAATACAAGCCTTCAAGGTCCCATGCCCTCACAAAAAAGGGGGAATTGCACATAATGAAGATCAAGAAGGAATAGGGTGGCCACCTCAGGATCTCGTGTTTCTTTTCATCCTTCCTGAACACCAATCCACAACAAATCCCACCTTTCTCTATAAAGTTAGGGACTGAAAGGAAGAAGGGAAGAAAACAAGGTCAAAGAAAGAGAAATCAAACGTGGCTATCGACTCACAAGGGGAGGCTCAAACATAGTACAATCCTTCCAAGCCTCATGCCTTCGCAAAAAGGAGGGAACTGTAATGAACGACGATCAGGAGGACTAGGGAGGCCACCCCGAGAGTTCACAATGCTTTTTGTCCTTCTTGAACACCAATCCACAACAATTCCCCCTTTTCTCCTTAAAGCTAGGGGACAAAAGGAAGAAGGGAAGAAAACAACATGAAAGAAAGAGAAATCAAATGTGGCTACTAGCTCACAAGGGGAGACTCAAACAAACAACAAGCTTCCCAAACCCATTCCTTCGCAAAAAAAGGGGAACAACAAGGGACGACGATTAAGAAGGACTAAGGTGGCTACCCGAAGAGCTCGAATTGCTTTTTTTTTGGATCAGGAGTTACCTCCTGGAGATCACACAAAAAATCAGTTCCAATAGATTCCATAATAGAGGAAAAATATGTGGCAGTTACAAAAGCAACCAAGGAAACTATGTGGCTCACAAAAATTCTTGAAGATTTGCAGGAGAAACAAGTGCATTCTACTCCTCTTTTGATTAACAATACTTTTGTGATAAAATTGACCAAGAATCAAAAATTCCATGATCGAACCAAACATATCAATACAAAGTATCATTTGATTCGACATCGTGTTGAGGCCAAAACTATTCACCTATGCCATTGTTCCATAAATGAGCCGATTGCAAACATCTTCACCAAAGCACTTGGAAGAAATAATTTTGAAAGATTCAAAATGGTGCTTGGACTCACCAACATCCCTTCAGATTAAGGGGGAGGGGGATGTTAACACCTAATCTTTAGGGATTAGGAAAATATTGTAAATATTGTAAATATGAGAATAAAGAAGATGAAGAGACACTCGAATATGAATTCCAAGCGTCTCCCTCTTCTTGTATATATTAATGATTTTTCTTAATGGAAAATAATCAATTCATGGAGTTACCTATACCTGGCTTGCCAAAATAATTGTTCCATTTGTAGTATTCATGTTATCAAATCCTTGCCATTAAAATTCCTCATATCAATCTTTGGAATGTGGTGGGCCTTCAACCCAGAGTTGGGAGTATTTGAAATCATTATTCACATTCATTTTCTTCTCATCATGAGCATCATGGAATGCCTTGTCACCACTAAGAATCTTTTTTTGTCGCAACTTTATCAAACCTTCTTTCTAACTTTCCATGTCTGCTTTTAATACATCCATCTTTTCTCTTTCTTATTTTCATTCATATTCTTTTCTATTCCTTCCTTATTTTCATTCATCATCTTTTCCAGTTCATTTTTTGTTGTTATTTGTGAGAGTGAAATTTGTTTCATCTGGTCTCACAATTTTGATATATCATGTTGCATTTCTTCCTCTTCTTCATGCGTCATAGTAGAGATATATAAGAGCTTAATGGGTGTAGCATATTTTTTTGGAGGCATTTTGGACCAATTAATGATATCTATGCTTCAATATGTCCTTTGAATCACTTCAAACTGATTTTTCAAACAAAAGTTATGCAAATTTAAAAATACACACCTTTTATAACTTAATTTTGAGCTTGCTGAAGACTTACCTTGAAATTGTTGTATCTCTAGGATATTTGCCTCCCAAGGTCTAAAATTTCATCCTATGGTAGTCCTTTGTGTTCTCTTTCCAACACCACCAATTAGACCAAGATTTGATTCTTCAAGATAAATTTATGTCAATTATCCCACGATGATATGATTATGGACTAGTTTAGTAGATCGAACTTCTACAGGATGCCATATGATATTGTTTTAACCTTCATCCCCAAAATTCATACCCAAGAAATTGTAGTCATTGCTCTTTCAATCATTTTTTATGAAATTCAAATTCAATGCTCGAGGATAAAATTATGACAATTTTCCTCGAAACGCCTGTTTGAGATGTATTTCTACAGCATGCAAAAATCCTATTCTAAAAATATCTTAAGGATAATATGTGAAGAAGAAATCAAGATGATCAGTCTTATCATCTTTCGTCTTAAAGATGATATGTGAAGACGAAGTATATCAAATGAGCAAGAACAACTGAATTTCGATTTTCCCTCACAAAAAGGGGGGAATTTCAAGGAACAACGATTGAGAAGGACAAGGGTGGCCACCCTGGGAGCTTGCATTGTTTTTCATCCTTCGCGAATGCCAATCCTTCAACAATTCGCCCTTTTATCCGTAAATCTAGGTGCCAAAAGGAGGAAGGGAGGAAAACAAGGTGAAAGAAAAAGAAACAAAACATGGTTACCAATGAAGAAGAGGAGGCTCAAACACAATACAAGCCTTCAAGGTCACATGCCCTCGCAAAAAAGGGGGAACTGCACATAATGAAGATCAAGAAGGACTAGGGTGGCCACCTCAGGATCTCGTGTTGCTTTTCATCCTTCCCGAACACCAATCCACAACAAGTCCCCCCTTTCTCTGTAAAGTTAGGGACTGAAAGGAAGAAGGGAAGAAAACAAGGTCAAAGAAAGAGAAATCAAACGTGGCTACAGACTCACAAGGGGAGGCTCAAACAAAGTACAATCTTTCCAAGCCTCTTGCCTTCGCAAAAAGGAGGGAACTGTAGGAAACGACAATCAGGAATGACTAGGTAGGCCACCCCGGGAGTTCACAACGTTTTTTGTCCTTCTCGAACACCAATCCACAACAATTCCCCCTTTTCTCCTTAATGCTAGGGGACAAAAGGAAGAAGGGAAGAAAACAACATGAAAGAAAGAGAAATCAAATGTGGCTACTAGCTCACAAGGGGAGACTCAAACAAACAGCAAGCTTCCCAAACCCCATTCCTTCGCAAAAAAGGGGAAACAGTAAGGGACGATGATCAAGAAGGACTAAGGTGGCTACCTGGAGAGCTCGCACTGCTTTTCGTCCTTCCTAAACACCAATCCATAACAATCCCCCCTTTTCTCTGTAAAGCTAGGGGCCAAAAGGGGGAAGGGGAGAAAACGACACGAAAGAAACAAAACGCAAAGGTTGTTACCTGCTCACAATAGAAGGGTCAAATAGAAAAACAAGAAGCCAACAAGTGACCCCTCCTACCATATTTAGCCACTTCAAAAAAAACACCACCCACATAACACTCGCAATGAAATCAAGATGAAGACGAAATCAAGACGAAAGATGATAAGATAATAAAACTGAATTCCTCAAAACACCTAATTATCTTAATTTCGTCTTAAAGATGATATGTGAAGACGAAATATATCAGATGATTTTCCTTGGAACACCAATTTGAAATATTGATGATCATCTAAAAATATCTTAAAGAGAGATCCAACTTCGTAACGAAAATTGTTCCCTATAGTTCATCTAGCAATTCATCAATCATGTGCCATAAACAATCATTTTTGTAAACCATCACCACTAGTGATGAGAAACCACTTTTAGTACGTCAAATGATACATGCATCTAACATTGCCTATACCATATGCTCAATCTCACTCTTCTAGGGATAGGGGTATTTGTATGATCTCATGTTAGGAGGAAGGCCAATTCGGCGCAAGTGAATGGCATGATTATGCTCTCAAACATGTGGAAGTCCTTTAGGCATCTCTATAAATACCTTGGATTGATTATCGATAATTCCTTTGATATCCAAGGGGAAAAAGGTTTTAGATGTAGTAAGCGCAATTGTGCAATTACACCATGGTATCCCTTTTTTTAATCATGTTTCCATAATATTAGAGCTTACCATTTTAGATGGTTTCCCACAAATAACTCTAATTTCAATGTTCTTTGCCTTTCAAGGAAAATCTTATGAAGAGTTCCTTAAAAATAAAAGACACTAACCTTAATGAATATAACCATCGAATCCCTAAGACCACATCAACACCGACCATTTGGATTGCAATCATTGGGATATCCAAGAAACAATCCTCCATAGTGAAAAAACAATAACACTTCCCTGAACTATCCCTGATACCTCCCTTTGTAATCAATCCTTGAAACTCTAGTGCTAGATAAATGAAGCAATTACACAATTTGGCCAATTTGTAGTTAAAGAAATTATGGGTAATATTAGAATCAATAAACATTGTCACCTTATTTTTTATATATTTTTTTATGTTGAGTGTTAACACTAGTGCAAGGGTCACAAGATATCATTGTAGTACTCTCTTAATTCTTGAAACAATTATGATTCATGTTTTTCTTTCTCTTCGCAATCTATATAGAATAATTTCTTCTCAATGCACTTATTGTAGGAAATTACAGGGTAAGTTCCTCAGACAGAACACCAAAGGACACCGCTCACAAACAGATCGCAGATCAATACACCAGTACTTTTGACGTGGTTGAAACCCTCAAAGAGGGAAATAGTCCACGGCCTGAGCCAACGCGGCCACTTCAGGCAATTTATTAATAAAAGAATGAAAATTTACATAAGCTTCTCTCATGAACGGTTAACCTACAAATGACCCTCCATGCTCTTTAAATAGAGATCATGAACCAATCGAGTGTTAAGCCACGATCAAGTGTCGATAATACCGAGGAGAGAATGAACCGTCGAATCACTACATATCGTGACCGTCGGATTGTAAGTTACAAAATGTACATAGTAAAGAAACACACTTTACCTAACTCTATACTAGACCAAGTTGTACTTAACTATTTCCTATGTGTCGGAATATCCTAACATCCCCCCTTAAGAACAACTTGGGATAGGATTGAAGGATTTACAAATATGACACAATAGGAGAAGGAAGGAGGCACTAGAGCCTATCCCCCCTTAGTGACAACTTCCTGAACTCCAACCATAAATCGAAGTTTAGTGAACTTCGCCTCTGTGATAGCCTTTGTAAAGATGGTCGCAATTTGATCATCTGTTGAACAATATTGCACTTCAAGAACATGGTCTTGAATGAGCTTTCTGATGAAGTGCATGTGCAGTTCAATGTGTTTGTTGCGCTGATGTTGGACTGGATCTTTGCATTGTTGAATGGAACTTTGATTATCACACCAAAGTGTAGTCGGATGCTGCTGTTGAAAGCCAAATTCTGACAGGATCTGACAAAGCCACAAGGCTTCCTTACTAGCTTCTACGGCACCATGATACTCTGCTTCCGCTGAAGAAAGAGAAATGGCACCTTGTTTCTTGCAAGCCCATGTAATAGGTCCTGAACCAAGAGTGAACACATAACCTGTAGTAGACTTCCGATCATCAGGGTCACCAGCCCAATCGGAATCAGTGAAACCAACCAACAGAGGAGATGCTTCGGCATTGTAATGAATCCCAAACTGAACTGTACCTCGAACATAACGAAGTATTCTTTTAGCTGCTTTCCAATGACTTTCACGTGGGTTTTGCATAAACCGAGCAACAAGGCCAACAGCAAAGGAAAGGTCAGGATGAGTATGGGTTAGATACAAAAGTTTTCCTACAAGTTGACGGTATAAGGTAGCATCAGCTTCAGGAGAAGTACAAGTCACTGAAAGTTTGACTCCAGACTGAAAGGGAGAAGGGGCTGGCTTACACTCTTCCATGTGAAAATGGCGTAGAATATCACAGGCATACTTGGACTGGGAAAGGGAAATACTTTCCTTGGATTGCAAGACTTGAAGACCAAGAAAATAATGTAAGTGTCCTAAGTCTGTCATTTCAAACTTCCTTTTAAGGCTAGACTTCACATGGTTTATAAGGTTGGGATCACTACCAGTCAGGATAAGATCATCAACATAAAGAACAAGAATGATAAGAGACTTGCCCACTTTCTTGGTGTAGACAGTATTGTCAGAATGACACCTAGAAAAGCCATTTTCTAAAAGAAAGTTATCCATTTTGGCATACCAAGCTCGAGGAGCTTGCTTGAGACCATAAAGGGATTTCTTAAGCCGACATACAAGGCTGGAGTCTGTTTGTATAAAGCCAATAGGTTGTTCCATATAGATTTCTTCATGCAAGTCCCCATGCAAGAAGGCGGATTTAACATCCATCTGATGGACTTCCCATTTGAAAGAGGCAGCAAGGGAAAGAAGAAGGCAGATAGAGTTCATTTTGGCAACAGGGGAGAAGGTTTCGGTATAGTCTATGCCTTCAACTTGTGAAAAACCCTTAGCAACAAGACGAGCTTTATGTTTATCAACTTTACCATCTGGTCCATACTTGGTTCTGTAAACCCATTTGCATCTAACAAGTTTTCGTCCCTTTGGTAGAGGAACAAGATCCCATGTATCATTTGCCAATAATGAATGATATTCTTCATTCATAGCTGCTTCCCAATCTGGATGGCCTGAAGCTTCTACAAAGGTGTCAGGATCATAATTCACTGAAGCTTGAACCAGTAAAGAAGAGGCTCTCTCGAACTGAGAACGTGTACGTCGCTGATCTGTAGGATCACCGGCAAGATTACCTGCTGCATCCTGAGTAGCACGGACCCATTTTGGAAGCTGAGGAGCTGAAGGAGGATCCTAAGAAGGTGGGGGAGGATTTTCATCCTCGCTTTCATCATCTGAAGAATAAATATTTTCAAAAGTAGAAGAGATAGGGAGAGGTGGCACATCCGCCGAACTAGGCTCGCAAGCCGATATATTTTCAGCAAACTTTACATCTCTTCTAATGATAACATTTTTGGACTTAAGTGGAATAAGTCTATATCCTTTGACATCTTTAGAATATCCAACAAAAATACATTTTTCACTCTTAGGTTCTAAAGCTTTATGTTTCTCATCTGGAATATGGGCCCATGCTTCACTTCCAAAAACACGAAAGTGACTTACATCTGGTTTGATTGAGCTCCATGCTTCTTCTGGAGTGATATTCTTTAAAGCCTTAGTAGGAGTGCGATTTATTATGTAATTTGCACAGTTAATTGCTTCTGCCCAATAATTAAAACTAAGTCCTTTAGATTGAAGCATACAATTAGCCATTTCCTTTAAGGTGCGATTCTTCCTTTCAGCTACACCATTTTTTTGTGGAGTATATGGAACAGTGTGTTGCATTTGAATTCCATTCTCAGTGCAAAAGTTGATGAATGTGTTTTTAACATATTCTCCGCCATTATCAGATCTTAGCTTAAGAATTTGATGTCCAGATTGTTTTTCAACAAAGGCCTTAAAGGCCAAGAACATGTTAAATACTTCACTCTTGAGTTTTAAGAAGTATACCCAAGTGCGTCTGGAGAAATCATCAATGGAAGTTAAGAAATACTTGTAGCCAGAGAATGAAGCAACTATAGGTGGGCCACATAAATCACTATGCACAAGCTGTAAAGGCGCTGAGGCGTGCCAAGAGGCACGTTTTTCAAAACCGTCCCGATGATGTTTTCCGAGTACACATCCGGAACAAACACCATCTCTGCAAGATACCATTGGAAGACCTGTCACCATATTTTCTTTACATAGATTCTGAAGAGAGCGATAGTTTAAGTGACCAAATCGCTCATGCCAAAGTTTGCTCACTTCATCATTATGAGCAACAAATACTGAGGGAAGATTTGATGACCCAAAGTTGTGAAACTTATACAACCTTGTAGAATCATCAACAATGCCAGTAGCTAAAATCTATCTAGGATCTCTTAGGTCCTTAATTACAACATCGTGAGGTGAAAATTCAACGATTTTACCTTCACCTGAATGGGTTATATGATATACAGATAAAAGGTTGCAAGATAAGGTTGGAACACATAATACATCATTAAACTGACCATTGTCTATATGAACAGTTTCAGTCCCTACAACACTAAGAGATCTATCATCACCGACATATATATTTTTGGTGTTACAATCATTTAAAGAAGAAAACATGGCTTTGTTTTTGGCCATGTGATAAGAAGCTCCATAATCAATGAGCCACTCATGAGAATGAGAAGAAGAAGATACATTTAGTGCATAGCCAGACCGAGATGCTTGACAACCACATGCAGAAAGTGTCATTCCTGAAGATGAAGTTGAAGTTGAAGATTGCTCCAAATGGATGTTATGCTTCTTCATTGCTCCTTCCAAGGCTTCCATCTTCTTAAAGCATTTGGATTCTAAGTGGCCATCTCGATTACAAAAATTGCAATGTCTATCAGTCTTCTTCCATTTGTTTTTATTTGTCTTATCATTTTGTTGAAATGATTTTTCATTTTGAGGCGGAAATTGCTTAGGACCCTTGTTTGGTTTAGGACCATTCGTTTTAGGATACGACTTCTTAGGATTCTTTGAATTTGGTTGCTGCTGGGCGGCTAACGCTTTCTTAGAAGAGTTTCCAAGATGAAGAAGACCAAGGTGTAAGAGTTTTTCTTGTTCTCTTATTAAAGAATCACAAAAGGAATCAAAGGAAGGGGACTTGTAGGCTTGTCCTTGAGAAATAAAGGCTTCTCTTGTAGAATGGAAGGTGGAAACAAACACAGAATAGGCTGGTCCCAACTTAGTAAGAATGGAGTAGATAAGGCAACTATCTTCTTTCTTAACCTTAACACCTTCCAAGAGAAGTCTAAGGGTCTTGAACTTGGACAAAAAATCTTCAATGCAAAAAACATTATTGGGGTCCAATGTAAGCAATTCATTTTCAAGTTGATGGGCTTTAAGTTCATTTTTAATTCCAAAGACTTTAGTAATTTGTTTCATTGCTTCATCAGGAGTATCAAGTTCTGCAATATGGAATCTAAGATCTGGAGAAATAGACATCCCTATCAACCCACGTGCTTGGTCTTGCCTATTTTCCCATTTAGTTGCCTTGTCTTCATCTTTCGGTTTGGTCTCTTGGCCTGTGGCTATTCTGTAAAGACCTTTACTTCTAAGTAAATCCACAATGTAGGACCACCATTGGAAGTAGTTGGTGCTGTCAAGAATAACTTGGCATGGACTTTCCATTTAAAAAAAAACTGAAGCTATAGATGTTGAAACTAAGTGTTTCAATGGAAAGATCTCGAAAAATTAGGCTGTTTCAAAAAAAACGATTCTGAAAACGGCTTCCGAATGAAGAAGTTATGGCTTTTTGAAGAAAATTTGATGAAGTCGCCGACGAAGTGCGGGATGTGCGGAAATGAAAAATCCGCCCCCACAAAATGGAGACTTGAACCCAATACCTCTACTCTCATAAATTAGCTTTGCACCAAGTGAGCTATACAAAAAGTTTGAGAGAGAGAGGGGGGGATTGATGCTTTGGGTTGTGTGCTTGCTTTGAGAAAGCTCTTTTTCCCTACAAAACAAAAAACACAAAACCCAACACGGACATACAAAAAAAAAAAAAACGAACCTTGCGGCTCGAAGTTAGCTTTAGCCGGAAACTAAATATTTTCCTCAATGTTTCTGATTTTCCGAGATCACACTAAGGCGCAGCGGAAAAGAGCATAAGCATGAGAAAAATCCTTCATTTCTGTTTCTGATTTGCCCAGATCGCACAGAGTCGCAGGGCAAAGAGCATATGCAGAAATGAAAGGTATAGATCCGGTAATAAAAAAAGCTAAATAAACCGAAAACCGAAATAAACAGAGAGAAAATAACTGTAAACTGCAAATAAACATTGTATACCTCCAGATCTTAAAAATGACACAGCTAGGGCTACCGGAAACCTTTTCGCGTGAAACAAAAGGGGTTCCTCACTGAAACAGATGCTCCCAAAACAACAGAGCAGTCCTCTTGGCCCGAAAGCAGTCAGAAACAGTAGATCTAGGAAACGGTAGTCGGATGCAGTTCTACCGGCTTCAGATTTGGATCACCAACGAACGCGGCCCTCAAATAGCTCTGATACCATGTAGGAATTTACAGGGTAAGTTCCTCAGACAGAACACTAAAGGACACCACTCACAAACAGATCGCAGATCAATACACCAGTACTTTTGACGTGGTTAAAACCCTCAAAGAGGGAAACAGTCCACGGCCTGAGCCAACGCGGCCACTTCAGGCAATTTATTAATAAAAGAATGAAAATTTACATAAGCTTCTCTCATGAACGGTTAACCTACAAATGACCCTCCATGCTCTTTAAATAGAGATCATGGACCAATCGGGTGTTAAGCCACGGATCAAGTGTTGGTAATACCGAGGAGAGAATGAACCGTCGGATCACTACATATCATGACCGTCGGATTGTAAGTTACAAAATGTACATAATAAAGAAACACACTTTACCTAACTCTATACCTAACTCTATACTAGACAAAGTTGTACTTAACTGTTTCCTATGTGTCGGAATATCCTAACACTTATGCCCCGTATTATCACAATTGAAACATAGTCCCTTTACTCTTCTTTTATCCACTCACTGAGGTGTCAACCTTCTATTTTGAGTGTGATTTGGAGTGGGAACACTACCCTCTCTATAGAGTTAATGGAAACCCTTTCTTATAGTCATGTTTTTACTTTCAAATCTTATTGCCACATTGAAAGCATTCCCTAATGCTCTAGGTTCCCAAAGACACAGATCATGTTGAATGCTCTCATTTAAACTGCCATAAAGAGATCCAACAGTGATCCTCTCTAACATTCTTCACTCTAAGACTCAACCTTCAAAAATGAATGTGCTTTGTCATTAGAACTCTTTGTTTGACATTTATCAGTTGGCTAAAGAAGGTGTCACTCTTAATATCCCCATAATGTGTTATCAATTCATTTATAAAAACTGCGCAAGAGACAGAATATTCCTTTCTGTGATCATAAAATCATTAGCACGACAAAAAATGATCAAGTTCTAAATACAACAATGCAACGATTACCTTTTCTAACGCTGATACTTGGTGTAGATAAAAAAATTGCTACATCTAACATATCCCTACCATGGGATAGAGACCATCAAACTTCCTCACATCGATCTTTGAAACAATGTAGTTCCTTAGTCTTGAGTTGAACCCACAATGATCTGAATCTTGGTGTAATGAATAATTAGGTATCTATAACTCAATTCTCTTAATCTCGTTACCATCTTCTCTAAGAAAAGAAAAGTATTTTTTTCTCTCATTTTTTTTAAAGATCCGCCCTCATTTCCTCCTTTGTTGAAAGCCATCTTTCTTTTTAAGTGTAGAATTGAGGCTCTCTACTCTTACTTTTCTAACTTGGACATGTTTGATTCCCTCTCTTCATGCAACTCTTATATCAAAGATGGGCCTCAAGAAGCCTTCCAATGTTTACATTTATTGTGTCTAAACATTTAATATTGTGTCTAAACATGATAATGAACTTGTACAAATTGACACAACACTAATACTTACTTCCATATATTAAATTTGGGCACAGTGTAATTTGTTATTTCTTCTCTTCACCATCAAAATTTCACTCCAACCATTCCCAAAACAAAAGTTGGAGCAAAAATGAAAAGATTGCTTTATGAAGAATCTAAACCAACGATAGTCTACTTTGATACCAAATGTTATGATCCAATTAAACATTATAAAAGTACTAAAAAAAGAATGAGCCACTTTGAGGGGGCAACCTCCTTGACTATTTCAAGAGAATATATTCCTTTTACCATTGAAAGTACTCGAAATTACAATATATGGGTCTACATATAAATAAAATATAAGAGGTACATATCTAAATAATCCTAACATTCGACTCATGCATATTTATTATTCTTTATTTTTTATTAAGTTATTTTTATGTCATATTAATTAGTTCTACTTTAGTATTAATATATATGTACAATACATTGTGACTTGTTTCAATTACAAACATCCACCTTTAGTGATGGTCTCTTCATTATAATTATTGAATAATGATAATGAATATCTTTAAAATTCACTAAAATGGAAAACTACATAGTTCTCAAACAAATTTCAACATCCATGGAGAATAAATAAGCACTTCAACTTTTGAACTCAAAAGAACAAATATTACTAAAACAAATTAAATAATTATACACATAACCAAGGCAATTTAAATTGAATGGTGTTGTCATTGATGCCAGCATCGGTTCTTGAACGCTCTTAATATTCACCTAGTTTGTAAGTAATTGGAAGCTCCAAATAACAAAAAGTCCCGTACTTATTGAATACTTTTACGATGACGGTCGATATATTTGCTCACAAGACCATCCTCATCGATAGTCCTTGTCATGCCGATTCCAATGATATATGACTTGTCATGAGACTCCTCATGATTTTGTGCCCCCGGTCTTATGGTCAAAGTCCCCAAAAAGGAATTGATGTGGCAGGTTGACATTGGCAAGAATATTGCTCAAGTCAAAGTAATGAGGATAAGGAAGTTTTTATTGAAGGATTAAAATTAATATGTTGAGGTAAAAAATAAAATTTATCAAAGACAAAAGTATCCAAAAATAAATTAATATTGGTCCTTAATTTGTTTCGGTTTTTTGCTCCAATAAATCTGAATTTTAAATTTCATATCTCCCTCCAAAAGTATAAAAATAAAAATTGAATTTTGATTTCTTCCCTCCAATTCATTCAAATCAACTCCCTCTTATGGCAACCTTTTGTGGACTATAAAAAGGACACTTGTACCTCCTCCAATGCGTGAATTCAACATTGATCTAGCTCTATACTCTACTGCAACTTTTACATCTTATAGGAGGCCAAATCTGTGGGAGTTTTTGGGCTTGATTGGTTTAAGGATTTTCACTATAGCATAATAAAACGATGCAAGGGTTGATTGGATCAAGGAGATCGTTATGGTTCCATGTTTCTATCCTTTGAAATTTTGGCCTCTATACATTGGAGTCATTCAACCCTCATTCATGGGAGATCAAGCATTTTTTAACGCAAAACTTTTCGAGATACCTCTATGGCCAAGACATTTAGAAAAGGTCGAAAGTCTGAGGGTTTTGAGTGTTAAAGGGTTTCGCTTGGGTCTGAGATTATTTAGCCTCTTAATAAGGCTCATTTATGGTATATTATGAATTTGTTGGAATGGAAGAATTTGATGTTGTCTTGAAGGAAATTTGGCACCATGATCATGCCTAATGCACATTCTTCAAGGACTATGGATTATATTTAACTTGGGTTAAGGGCTTCACTAAATTACTATGGCCACTCAACCCTCCTTTTTGGTAACAAATCCTTGATATTTCAAAGGCATTGTGCAAGGGTTTAAGGTGAACTCTTATGCACAGGTGCAACTTTCTAGTGGGAAGATTTCTACCCTCATAGGGAATATATTGTTGGCGTACATGGCACTAGATCAGATCATTTGTGAAGCTTGATTTCTAAGCTCGTTTTGAAACATTTTGTTCTATTCATATCACTTCATAATTGAGCAACTATAATGATTTTGGCCCTCTGTATCTAAGCTTAGATTGCCATGTATTTTGGAGGAATCTCAGTGAGAATCATTACGTACTGTAATTACATTTTGGCACATATATATTGTGTGATCGCAATGAATTTTGTGCACTATTTCTGCACCTCCTCAAGCAAGTTTCAACCCCTTTTGTGACAAGTTCATAGCACCAAAGTAACAAAGCTTTGGCATTGAATTTAGGACCTAGATCGTAACATGAAAATGACATTGACATTCAGTCCTAGTCCTATCATGTAACATATTTTTCTGGTCCTCTTCAATCTATTATATTGAATCAGTTTTGAAGGATGTTTAAAGCAAAATATTGACAAGGGTTATCTGAGTTTCAAACCTTTGTGGATGGGCTAGCCCGAGCATTCTTGTGGAACAATTCATGCAAACAACACAGATCCTTTGAAGCTAATCACTCAGTCCATCCAACGATGAAGTTTGTCTATCTAGTTGCAACTCCAAGCACAATATTTCAGATTAGCAAGTTTGAGACAAGGAAAATATTATGGATCAATGGATCAATTTGTGGCTTATTCTTTTTATTCTGTTGGATACAGTTAAGACTACAATTGTCATCTATTCATTGATATGGGGTCATTGTGAAGGTTGCATTATGCCTTCGTAAATCTCAAATTGTTTTTCATCTGATGCTTTGATTTGATCGCTTCAATTGAATGTATTATAGACTCCAGCTAGATCAATCTGGCACAAATTTCAATATAGTTTCGACTCTTAATTTGATATGAACTTACATTGTGACTGTTGGATTGTTTTGGCATAAAGGTTTCATTGCATTATTCCTCATTGCATGCACCGACTCAGAGTATCCTTCAACTTCTAACATCTACCACAATGGTTAAAGACTTCATCTACAACAGTGATAATCAAGGGCATCTATATACATGAACTGAAAAGGTACATGTAAAAGTGCAGTTGTGAAGACATCTTTAGGCATCTTCAAGTACAGCAATAAATTTCTCTACTTCAACACACCTAAGGTATGGCTCATCTTCACAATGTTATAAATTGGAATTGCATATTCTTAAGGTCTATACAATGGGCAATCTGAGAATAGAAGGTTGATATGGTCTGGCTTCTAAGTGGATATTTGAAATATTCATCAGAAGTCTTTGAGGTTTTTAAAGAACTGAGAGTAAGTTTTGTTAGTCATCCACATGGATGCCAAGTTGATGCCACATTGGAGTGTCCTTCCAATTGGAGTTGGCAAAGCCAGGGCTTTGAAGCGTCCCTCCAAATGGAGTTGGTAAACCAATACATCAGAGCATCCTTCTAGTTGGGGCTAGTAAATTCAGGGCGTTAGAGCATCCTTCCGAGCATCCTTCAGGTTGGAACCTGTAAACTAGAGGTTGGAGCCTCCTTTAGTTGATGTTGAACAACTTGGAAATTGGAACTTCCTATTGATGTAAATTATTGAAGACAAAATATTAATCAGTGTTTAGTGGTTTTTTTCTGGGAGGGGTTTCCACCTAAAAAACTTTGGTATATTGTCTTTTATTGTTGTGCATTGTTTAATGGTGTTAATAATTGTTTGTGTTTATCTAATGCTAATGATAATTAATGGTCTGTAAAATTGAAATTAACTAACTGAAGAGATACTTATTCACCCCCTCTCAGTATTTCCAACATAACCATATAAGCTTTAATAATCTTATGCTATAATTAGTCACTCTATAAAAGGAGTCAATTCTCCTTGTTATATTTGCTTAAAGCTCAATCAGCAAAAGTATATATGCATAGGTTATTGGACAGAAGAATAATGGGTTCCAAAAATCCATATAGACATAAGATACAAATGAGGCGAAAGTCATTTAATAGATAGCTCTTACTAAAATCACATTACCAAGAAACAAGTAACTTCTTAGGTTTATTTTCATTGAACATAAATGTGTTTAACGGATATATATATTAATAAAGCATGAGAACATGATCTAATTAAAACAAAAGGGCCCAATTATCAAACACGTGTTAGGGTGGGTTTCATCCTTGTCAACTACTCTTAGACAATACCATTTGGATTTAATGTTTAGGTTCTCTAATATAGCCTTAGAATTATGTTGTTTCAACACGAGTGTTACCATGGAAATGCTGTACTTATGACAAGCAATGCTCTATGATGTGATCGATACTTTTAACAAGTATGTACAACAATTAAAAATGAAAACTTAATTGTTCGTTGATTGAGTGGGATATAAAGAAGCTCATAAAATGACAAATATTATGAAGTGCAAATTAGGTGTATTCATGATATTCTAATGACTAAACAGGTATAAACAATTACATTTAAATTTGGCCATTAAGTTGTTACTAAAAAAAAATTTCAATTAATTTACAAATTAACAATAACAATACTTTGTTAAGTATTTTCAGAAGAAACTAAGTATTTCTAATTCTTCCAATGTTTCGGTGGACACTCCCCCCATCATCAAGACCAGAAAGCATTATGCTTTTTGGTCTAATGCTTTCTTGTCCTGATGATGGGTGGAGTGTCTACCTAAAACATTGGACAGATTAGAAATCTTTTACACAATTTCTTTCGAAAATACTTACCACAACATGAACAAATATAAAAATCTACACTAATGACTATACTATTTTTGGTATTCTTATTAACTTGGTTCGACAAAGTTGAATCTCTTTAACAATCATCTATATAAACAAGAGAGTAATCTGTTTGTTATATAACTAGAGAATGATTTGACTGGTTAGTATCCTTGGGTCAATGATCTCGTAATTTTGATTAAGTCTAGATGATGAAAGCAACAACAAAAAGCACACAGGTGGTAATAATAGCGTTCACCAAATAATAATTTAAATAAAAAGGACAAAAAAACATCCTAAATTATTCAATAATTCTCACTTGACAACCTTATATTGATGCGATAAACTTCTTACAAAAGATAAAGAGCAGAAGTTATGGATGGATACAAAGGAAACATTAAGATCCCTCCCAAAGAATGCTAAATTGACATGCAGTGAACATATAGATAACAATAAGGTTAATACCGACAAAACCTTTGATTTATATTTGTCAACAATATTCTTTGAACTTTTAAATACATAAATATTTCAGAAAAGGTTTTAAATAACAATCCAGTCATCGTTGTGGATTGCAATCTTCTTATTCTTTCATTTACTTCCGAGTGGTGTTTCTTTAATACCCCACCATTTATATTAGTTCCTCTTTATTCAACTCTTCATAAGCACGCATTTCCTTTACCAAGGATTATCAAATTAAAATACACATTAAATTTAACGTGCCTTACATATAATGATGGCATCATTAGATGTAAATTTGATGCTATTCTTATTTTGGCTAGCTGGAAATCACTACTAGAACATTGATTTTCTGAGAATATACGCTAAAGCTTGACTCGATAATTGATTCTTCCTTCCATTCCTCCCTTACAAGAACTATAATTGACTACTTATTCTGTATTACTTGACCATCTTTCTTTTCTCATCATTGACCTTCCAACTCAAACCCCTCGTTTGTCACTTTTTACCTGCATTACACCATCCTTTGAATCCTTTCTTAGCTCTTCATTTTTTCAGTCCTACTACTTTCTCGCTTTTTTGTTCAGGTCTGTTTTATAAATATTCATGAATTAACAAGTACTTGGAATTTTGAAAATGCAGAATACCAAAATAATTTAAATAGATGTGATTTAAGATAGAGAATCTTACCATGAGTGCCACCCCAAAAGAGATGAAAATTCAGTATGGGTTTTATGGGCTATTTAAAATAAAAATAACCTTGGAGCTACAATCAAAAGACAAATGAAGCAATACAAGGATGGCCTTTATGGTCTAATTTATAATTAAAACATTCTTTTGAGAACTGTAGTATGGGTTATGGGCTATTTAAAATAAAATACCATTTGGAGCTACAATGAAAAGAAAGACGAAACAATAACAATTTGGGCATTATGGACTAATTTAAAATAATTCTTTTGAGCTAACATTCCTATAAAGAGAAAACCCTGATCAACCACTGACATAACGACATTAAAAACAAGCGTAACCACGCATAAATATAATAGGTCTCTAGTCCAGTGACCAAGGGGCCCAAAAAGAGATACAAATTAGGGTTCTAAATAGCTAGAAGCAAATATGGACAAACAACAATGGTCCTCATATCTCAAGACTCAAGAGTCATCATACCAAACAGACTTGAGATTGCCATACAAAGCCTTTGCAATGAGAGGCTAAGCATGCAAGAAAGAGATTAAGCAGTGTTGCAGGCAAAATGAATTGGCCAAGGGAGAGAAACATACAATGGGAAACAAAAAAAAAAAAGTTAAAATTGTCAATGGACAGGCAAATGCGGAGGTCAATTTTAGAATATCAGATTTTGTGTAAGAATAGGGAAAACAAATTATTTTGGATACACTTCTGCTCAAGCTCTATGGATCAAATGACAGGTGTCTAGTGTTGTTCAAAGAAAATCCTGGAATGTGGATATGCGTGTCCAATATAGCTAAAAGTTTTTTCCCAAATCTGCATGAATTGGCATGTTGGGAGTGGCAACACTATATATACTAATAATTTATTTAAATAAGAACCCAAAACACAACCAAACCAAGAAAAGAGGGAAATTTTAAAAAATTGACATAGATCAGAACTTCATAACTTAAAACATAAGGATACATCGAACTAATCATGACCCCGTTATCAAATGATAATATTTAATTATGAGAAGACAGGATTGGGTTGGCAAAGCTACCTGAATAATTTGTTGAACTTTGAATTATAAAATGGATTTTTATCAGTGGAAAATACATGTGATCAAATGAGAAATGGAAATAGGACATACTTGGTTATATTTATAAAGGGAATTCATAAAGAAGGAACAGCATTGTTAAATGCATGGGTGCGACTTATGGATTGTTCAATAATATATAATCACTAAGAACCTAAGAATAGACTTCCAAAACGCAGTGACATTGTGACAATGCTCCAACAAAAAAACAAGAGCAAGAGTGTTTGGGTCTGCAACAATTTCTGCTGTAGATCAGGGACTGCTCATGTAGAATGTTGAAAAGAGAACATGGAATGTGTGAAGCACCAATGGAAAAGGAATATGAAATGAACAGCCCAATAAATCGCTTTGACCTCCGAAGAAGTTACACCAAATGGTGAAACCATTGCTTTGGGAAAAGCATCCAGTTTGCTGTGGGCAGTGTGAGGACAAGAGAAGAATTTTTCTTGGTAGAACATATTAAAGCATAAATAGCATGTACCCAATTATTATGGATCTTAAAGGACTGACTAACGGGGTAAAAAGTGAACAACCTAAACCAATGTTGCATGAGGACCCATCCCCCCCAAAAAACATGCTTACTCTGTGTTGCCACATTCTGGCAACCTGTGGACCCTTGGGAAACGTGCAGGAATTTTCTGGCTGTCCCCAAGACATTTCAGGCAGATTTCCGGAATGTTCTGGAGATTGCAGGGATAACCTGGGCATATATCCTCAGTTTTGACAAGCATGGACATTGATGATTGGACAATAAGATCATTTTTCGCTTAATCTAAATCTGTTGCAAGAGTTGCAAAAGTTGCAGCACATAAAATGGGTTTTGTATGATGGCTTTCAATTTGGTTTTCTGGCAGTATAAATATTGTATTTTAAATTTTAATTTTTCAGCAACAAATTACAAGCAGCAAAGCATTCATGTCAAGAAAACAAGAAATAAAGCATTTCAAAGGGCTGAACCTTGTGCTTATTGTTGTTCTTCTTCTTATTTTTTGGGTTATCTCAGCTTTTACACATTGTACATGGGATTGCAGGAGTCATTCAAGTCCAGTGCTTCCATCATTCCAACATTGAGCATTGTGAAAACAATCAGATAGTAACTTGGATTGAGTACTAAAGTCCCCTTAATCTTAATTGCATTTTGTTCATGTCTAGTAGTTAATAATGGTATGCCACTCCGCCCTTTTTTTAATTGCTTAAAATTTTCAGAATTGGCAAGTGTAAGAGCTATGCATAATACTATATAGTATAGCTTGTTATGCTTACAAGCTTGAAGCAACGACAAATGTTAAAAGTGAATTCTGAATTTTTGATATTATTTTTATATATATATATATGCTACTTCCGTCCCGGGGATGTGTCTCCCTGTCCCCATCGTTCCCCTGTCCTGAAAACCAGTGCAACATAGATCTAAAAATATTGCTAAAACTGTAACAGTTGATTAAGGAGAAAGAGTTTGACAGTGAACAGGACTGATATAGCTAAAGTCATATTTTCTGGCAGATGATCAAAGCTCTGGGACAAACACTGAATAAACTTCAACCACTGAATAAATATGCAAAGAAAACATATTGAAAAGCTAAAACCATCCGGCAGCAGTTTATAAGCTAACTGCAAACTCAGAACTGCAATAGAAAATACCTTGAAAATATGGCGATGATGCTCTGTAGATGAACAATGCCACTCTGCAACTCCAACATGGTGGTGCAACTCCACACAAGATCCACGCTTCCAACGCAAAGGCTTCAAGATTCCAACTGCGTCCAATATGCATGTCGAGACAGAGTGTGTCACTATTAGATCACCGAGATCCTTCTCATCACAACAATGTCGACTCTGTCGCTGTGTCTTAGAGAGTATGTCAAGAGTGTATTACTGAGAGATCACCTAGATCCTCTTCATCACAAATATGTCGAGACTGTGACTGCGTCTAGTATGCCGAGACAGTGATCATCAAGACTGTGAGAATGCCGAAAACTATCTCTATGGTACCCATCAGAAGAACATAGATCTCTGAGATTTCGAGGTCTTGAGACTGTAATTACCCACCGAAGTTGCAGAGGCATCCAAGTTTTCTGCACTGCTGTAATGTGGATCTTACATGCCTATATATAGTGGTTAGTCATGCATATAAGCCAACATGATAGAGGGAATCGTTGTGTCACCTTTTATGAGCCGACATGACTTCTTTTTATCTTGTTTGGAGGCCGACTTCTTCAAGAGGGATTGTGCTTGTCTTTGGAGGGCTTTAAGACATTTCTATAGACTTGTATACATTGAACATAGGCTCAAGAAGAGCTTCTTCATATGACATTGACTCTTTGACTCAATAATAAATCCTAAGGCTCTCAATGGGAGCCACTAACAAATAAACCTCTTGCTCATGAAACCCATGTAGCAAGGCATACAAAAATAATTTTATTTCTTTTATTTCATCATTTACAAAGATCATGTCATTATGAAGACCGAACCTAGTTACACTTTCTTCAACAATGCAAAACCAATGAGGGCGCAGACAGATGCTCAGTAGATAGTGTAGAAACTAGTTGCAGTCAAAGGCTCAGGAGATAGGTGTAAAGCCAGTACAGGGACAGTTGATTCAGAGTTTAGTTCTCAGTTGTAGTATTTGCAGGAGCAACAACGACATGAGATCAATTGCAACACAGATCAAAGTTGGCGGCAATGCAAAATAAAACGTGTAGTGTCAGCAACAACGTAGATGCAGGATTATTCAACTACAGAGAGGCAAATGAATCAAAGTATGCACAGTGGCTTAGTGGGCAATGGCAAGTTGTCACAAATGTCAAACATCAATAGCGTGAGGGAAGATGTTACGAAAAAAAGACAAAACACCTTTGTCACTAAGGAGTGTTGGTTTTTGTAGCATCAAACAGGTGTTCTAATCTAGACTTGTGTAAGAGAGGGTAAGAACACGAGATCTTCAAAACCCAAAAAGGTTTCTCAAAATAAGCTTGGGAAATGCCTTAATTAAATTAATTAACCATCATTTAAATTTTTCCTAAATCTAATTTACGAAAACTACTTAATTAATAGGAATTAATTAAGAAAATGTGAGAATGCTATTGAAACTCACACAGATTGAGTTTGAGATGATCTTAGCCATTGATAGAGATCTAATCATGGTCGTTGGTTCACCAACAAGAGTTTATAAGAGCAACTCGATGGGTAGAGGAGAAGACACATCAGAAGTGTGAGTTCCTTGGCAGATCAAGCTATCCAACTACAGTCGCAGAGCAAGGAAGAAGACGTCAGGCCAAAAGGAAGCAAAAGTGAGAGGGAGCGTTAGTAGAGATTCTGGTGGAGTTTTCCAATGCCGGAAGAGTCCGCTGAGAGAGGTAGAGTATTTCACAGGAGGCTGCGCAGGGGCTTTTGCAGAGCCTCAAGGAAGCAATTCGATTCAGCCAGAGGAGAGATCGATTCAAGAGCCGAGTACCGGAAAAATTCTTCTAGAGGGCCAAAGAATCCTTCTCAGTGGCAGAGACAGTCAGCAGCAGCAGATTGCAGTTATTCCAGGGAGTGTAAGTTTCAGCCTACACAGTGCTTGCGCAGAGGTTGACGCAGAAGTAGTTTGAGAGCTGATTGTGGGGCAAGATTGCTTGTGGAGAGAGAATTCTCTCAAATATTTTGCTCGTAATTGCTCAGGACAGGATTGCCAGTCTGGCATCTAGTTTATTGTACTAGGATTTTGCTGCTAAATAATAATAATAATAAAACCCTCATCTGCTGCACTGGTTTTCACACATTTGGTTTTTCCAGAGACATTTCTCCAAAAATAACGGTGTCAATTTTATTGTGTGTGCGCTCTATTTTCTCAATTCCAGTTTTGTTTCCGTCGTGCATTTTATTTTTGGTGAAAATTGCAGTTGTGATTTTATTTGTTGTTTGTCATAATAGCAAATACACTGCACATAACAATCTCAGTTAGAAAAATAATTTCCAATTGCTACAATAGAGTGAAAATTTCACAAGCTATACCTAATTTGAAACTCTTGGAACTGCAAATGGTGGGTAAGGATTCCCCAACTCCCAAGAGTAGTATCCAGATTCCATGCAATAAAGGCTTTAACCATATTGGTAACCATTTTCTTCTCTTCAACCAAATATTCTCCCAATGGGTATGATGAAAAGCTCTAATAATAACAAAAAATGTTCACTCTATAATTCTTCTTCAATATGATCAGACATTGTCTTAATGTTTGAAATACCATAATTTAACCAAAAATGTAAATTCCTGCCATGGTCTACAATCTAACAAGGCCCAAATCTTACAGATTTCAGAAGAGAAATTTCTGAACACTTGGGAACTAATACGGTGAACAGTAAATAATTACCCTGACTAAAACAGGGATGAAGATATAGAAATTTTATCAGATTACTATTCTGATTACAGTTGACCAATAAATACACCTGATAGCAATGTACAATTTTTCCCAAATTTACAGCCTGCTAACTCAAAAGATTTGACCCACATCATGGTGTCAGAGGACATTTACAGTATTCCAAAGGCATACAAGAGAATTTCAAGAAATGGATCAGCAAGATTGAAATGTCTTTACATTTTGTACCATTTTACTCAGATCTACGAGTTGGAAAATTTAATGCCAAATATCAGCTCATATTCTTCATCGTAGATAAAGACAGAAAGAGGATAAAATATTAGAAAGAACACCGCTTTCCATAAGCATGAGGACCTTAAACTCCCCACCAATATTGCTCCCAGTGTTCCACAAAGTCTTGTACGAGGAACTTCCCTGGTGTACAAGTCATCTCCTTCAATACTTTTCAATGCAACAGAGAATGTCTAATTGCAGGTAGTTCCGAACTTTTAACAGAACCATTCCATTAATGATACAGAATGATAGGAATAGATACAAGTGAGGTGGTAGGCTGCCATAGAGCCCTTTTAATAGGTATTTCTTGTCCTGGTCCCTGCAAAAATGTTGAATTTATACGGATTCAAAATCTTATGACATGACTGCTGTGCTGCTTCCAGTTTATATTAACTGGAAGTCTTTGAGAACATAGAGGAAATCTAAATAAGAAAATATAAAAATATTGTTGGTTCATAAAACAATCAAACTTAACAGTGGGTTGTAAATTTGAATGCTATATTGAGGAAACTTGAAGATACTAACACAAAATTGTTTACACTGAAAAAACAATGTGATATTTCATATTAATATTAATCAGTGTTTTAAAACTCTGACTCCAGTTTGGAAACGGCCGAGGGTCGACTCTGACTCCGACTCGGTATCGACTCGGCCGGTTTGATTTCAATGACTCGGTCATTGTAAAAAATATATTAAATATTTATATTTATATAGAAAAACATAATTTTAAAGATTTTCATTCATGTTTCCAAACACAAAGCTTTAGAATATAGAGAGAAGACATCATATGATCAAAGTAGGCTCATGAATATATCCATTATATCAAAATGGCACCCAGTGCACTGTCCAATACATACATGAATGATGATATAGAGATCAAAACAAAAACACATAACCAAGGAGGCTCGAAATGGCCTCTACAAATGATGATCAAGTTAAAATTTGCTTCAATGAGATTACAAAGTGAAAAAGTGCTCTACTGAAGATATAAACTTGTAACCAATATATCAAATATCACTTGTTAACCAAGATTACAAGATCCAATTACCAAAGAACTTTAATATTATTCAATGAGACGATTATGGCAACGGTAGCAACATCTCCTTACCACTTATGTATGCTTATAAGGAAATTCTCTTTCAATTGCTAGATTTGCAAATTAGAACAAGAGAGGTCTGCAAAATTGCAAGAGCACAACTACAAGCAATAATATGAGATTGCTAACAGTGAGACAAGTAAATGAAATGCAACAAAAAGATTCAACTATGCGATGCAATTTGCAAGAGAGAAATTCTTATGCAGACGAGATGCGACTAGAGTCTAACCATACACAATGAGAGAGAAGAAAAGTTAGTAACCATACAAGGCTATCCTTGACAAGACAAGAGAGAAACCAATAGCAATGATGATATCTTATGAGTCTGCCACCCAAATGCTAATGAATTTGTCAAATATGCATTAGACATTCAGTGCCACTGTCAACAAAGATAAGATTGATGTAGCTTACTGCCAATGTATGACAGTCCACTTCAGATAAGATCAATGACAAATGCAAGTGAGGAAGAGCCAATGCACAACAATCACGTCAGATGCCAAGAGCACTTATGCTAGACCTTAGAAATATTACTGCAAACTCAAATCAGACCTCTGAACAATGCAATCAGTCAACTGTAGCAATGATATCAGTCCTCAAAATCAAGATTGGGCACCAAAGATGTATGAGACAAAATACTTAAGATTATTCTTGCTATTAGTATGTACTATGCAGTGTTTAAGTGTTTTTAGGCTTATTTGTTAGGTCTTCTCTTGATGATTAGGGTCTGCAAACGATTTGTTTCAGTTCTGATATTTCATGACAGTCATGCTGCCAATACCTCACAGCTTAGCTAGAGCAGGCCGCTTTTCAGCCACAGTGACTGAGACGGCTGGGTTGTTACCGAGCCGGCCGAGTCGATCACCGGATCGGTCGGCTCGGTAACAACCCGGCCAGCCGAACAGTTTTGGCCACTGAGCCGACCCGACCAGGCACTGGCTTGGTCTGGCTCGTCCGTTTCAGTTTCGACTTGGCCGTTTTGTAAAACATTGATATTAATAGACTAGATAGTTATATTTCATGCAAATTTGAAATCTTTATAAGATACAGGCAAATTCAATCTCTAGAAATATGATTTTTAAGGGAATAGACAGATCAAGGCATTTCCTGAAAAAGTACAGAGACAGGGAGGGGATGGAGAGACATACAGCAAGCTGTCATGACAAAACCCAATTGAAACATAGGTAGCAGAGGAGCAAATAATGATACCATGGGATAATGATACAGGCCACCATTTCTCCACACAAGAAGTGATATAATACAAGCAGCAGCAAAGTAAAAAGAAGATAATTGGAAAAGTAGAGAGGAAAGAAACCATTATACCTCGTATCATACTAATACATCTGACAATTACTATTTACTCTGTTCCGGAATAATCTACTCAGCCCTCTTGAGAAACACAGGCTCGTCCTTCTCCGGAGGCATATATTCACCCTTGATAAATGTAGCTAACTCTGTTGGAGCAACAACCAGCTTCAACCATTCTCGTAACACCTCACCGTCAAGTTTCTCATTTGCTACCAGTTAAACAAGGATTATTAATGAAAGCTGCAAATTGTTCCTAGGTACAGAAATATAACATGCCAATATAATGTACATCGCATTTTACAAACACCAGTACATATATCTAGCAAGATGTTTCATTAAATATCATCACTACAATGCTTAAAGAACACAAAGCTTGAACTTGTATTTAGCATTTACCTTCTAATTGTGCACCAAGGCCCTCAAGTACAGTGGGATTAGAGCGTATGACAAGGAGTGCCATTGTCAAAGCCGATTGTAGCAAAATTTTCACCTCTCTTTGAACAAGGTCTACCATATGTCCCTGATACATGCTACATCAATTACCATATAGCTTACATGACATAAATACGAAGTTTATCAAATCAAAGATAACTACCAAGAAATAATTATTGTGTTCTTACCTGATCCTTGGCCCATGGCATTGCTCCTCCAGACTCATCAAGACCACCACCAGACAAAGTTGCCAATGAAATTGGGCCTATGGACTTGTTAAGACCATATTCAGCGACAGCTTTGTATGCCATATCCGTTGCACGCTTTATATCATCAAGTGCACCTGTGGAAACACGACCTGAGTATACCACTTCCTCTGCAGCACGTCCCCCTAGAAGAGTCACTAAGCGACCACGTAACTCATCAACGAATAGCAAGTGACGATCTTCATTTCCAGGTGGTGTGTAAGTAAATCCTAGAGCCCCTCCTGATCTAGGCAATATACTCAGTTTCTGGCAGCAAATGGCAAGGGACAGACATTAGAATCAGATCTTCAGTTTTCAGTCATAAAACTGTCCACCTTAGTATGATATCTACTTTAGCTTAATCCAGCTATACTATAGAAAAACCAATGTTACAAATGGCTGTAAGTATTCCACCTCTACTCGAGGCTGTCCAGGAAGAAGGTTGGCAACAGCTGTACCTACAACAGCATGGCCGGCTTCATGTCGAGCCACAACTGCTTTCTCACTGAGTTGCAATGTCGAACGTTTTTTTTCTATACCCTAAAACAACACAGAATGAACATTAGCAATCATCTAGGATATTATATACAACCTTCCAGTAGACTTACAGTATCTTTGTATAAACAATCACCATAAGAAAAATGCAGTTAGTGATATTTTAAAATGAATAAACAAAAAGCCCTCCATTAACAAAAAATGAAAAAGAAATTAACATTCAGGTAGAATTCACAGGTTATGTTAAAATGTTACATAATACATAGCATTTATTAGTAGATCCAATGCTAAATTTCATTAGACATTTAATTTCTAACAAATGTAATAGGCTTTAGCCAAGTAGCATTCCTCAGTCGAAAACCTTTTTCAGAACAGCATGAAAATACACCAAGACTGCCTTACAAACAAGGATAAAATAATATGAAACCGTCTCTAATTACTGCTGTAAACAGATCAACAACATAAAGTGAACTGGCAAAAGCAAGTTCAAATACTATATTTAAACAACTATCAAGTGAAGTATGCAATTGCATTTTGAGGAACCTTCAATTAGGGGGTATTTTTCTTTAAAGGGAAATAGGCCATTGTACTCAAAACCCAGGAAAACTCCATCCTCACCTCCAGCAGTTAGTTTTAATAGTGAAGATGAGGGTACTGGTACTAAAAACCACAATTACATTAATTTCAGCCAGCAGTGCTCACAAGGATACAGAAGAGTATGCAAACCAATGTAATCAACCCCGGTGAGGACCACAACCTAGAGAAGCCATATTTGGAAATCACTGC
The DNA here is from genome assembly GCA_031772625.1 of Pinus tabuliformis. Classification (NCBI taxonomy): domain Eukaryota; kingdom Viridiplantae; phylum Streptophyta; class Pinopsida; order Pinales; family Pinaceae; genus Pinus; species Pinus tabuliformis. Next base: position 486,625,119 of record CM062819.1, read on the forward strand.
TGGAAGGCTACAACAATAATCGCCACAATGCACTGTAGAAAATCACATAATGGCAATTAATGCAACTCTGAAAATTGCAACTCTTTTCTACAGGTTTTCTGGATCTTAACCCTGTGAATTTTCAGCCTTGGATGCTATGTGTTAGACACCTAATCCTCGGGGATTGGGTGAATAAATAGTAAATATGTAAATAAAAAGGATTATGAACAGTTAGAATAGGAATCGAACTTGGAAGATGAAAACCAAAGGTCGCCCTTGTATGTTATATATTCTATTCTCATCAAGGCAATGAAACATATTTGGTAGTCACTCCTTAGCGTGACATGGTATCAGAACCAAGTCTAACTGCCACACAGTGTAACTGCCCGCTCATACCTGCCTCTGATTTTTATGCCATTCTAGCTTGTCAGAGCTCCCTGCAAATCTAACACTGCCTTTGCAGAAACGTATCCCTCCACAGGCCTGCCATCGCTGTGTGGGATACAGTAATGCTCCCCTCTAATCTCATAACTCTTCAGCTCCTTGTCTTCATTCCTCCACTATAAGACTGTGTCCTTGCTTCCTCACGGCATTGTGACTAGAGATTTTCCATTTTTCTGTACAGTCAGCAAGTAGCGACAGTTAAACAGTGTGACAGAGTAAGAATGTGTCAGTTGATTTCAGGGTTTGAAGCTATTGTTGGGTTCAAGAACCTGTTTTTTCAATATTATCTAAGCCTTGAATTAGGAACAGGGGTTTCCGCTCCTCCAACCATTCGCATATGAATCATCTGCTATGATGGAAGAACACCGCTGATCTGTAATGGAATGAGATTTGTCAACTATTACAAATATTAGATCATTGCTCTTTCTGCTCATGAATACCACCATATCCACTTGTTGCAGTTGGGACCAAATAAGAAGTTCTTGGTGTTGTTAAGGAGAATGTGCAATTGAAACTTCTTGCAGTGCACACCCCCTCCCTCTTTATATATAGCTCCAATTCGTGATTCAGAAACTCGAATCCAGTCTGTAACATACTATGGCTTTCGAACCCCACAAGTGCCACGAAATTATTCTATCAAGAACATAGACTGACTGACTTTTTCTATCGATCAGATGGTGAATGGGACAGACCTGTTACCCACCACTTGTGGGTGACACCCATAGGAGAATTTTTTCTCCTAGATTGTCCTCAGCCGGCAGCTAGCAGCCACCAGATAGCTCGATGTGCTATCATCTTTGCCACATGAGCCAGCCATTATGCACCCTCGCCCATCTGTCATGATCATATGTTTGAAGGTGAGCCTTCCAACCCCAAAGGTATGGCTTTCATTATGTAGTTGGGTATTTTTGCTTGCTTATCATGGACACTTCTGGGCATGGATTAGTGGGGGATTCAGCCGAAAGAATGGGCTTGGTTTGTACCCATCCCCTTGTCCAACCCGGTGGTTCGTCTTGTATCCTAGTCCCATGGGATCTCCTCCACTGGCTACTAGCTTTAGGAGTTGCACTACATGGGAAATCCCAATTTTGGTTGTGTGGTCCCGCTTCCCGACACTACATGCATCACTCCCCTCCGCTCATTATAACCCCTTTTCACATGTTTCCCATCCGGGCCCAAATTTGTCCATTGGGTCCACAAGGAGTTAGCCTCCCCTTCCCCTTGTCCACACATTGAGTCGGGCCTGGAACGATGCCCCAGAGGTTGATGCAACTAAAAAGAAAGTAAAAGCATAATTTGGCTACTCTCAACCGGAAATGTACCATAAAATGCAAAAGATGGCCGGGACACAAATTTAGCATGTGGGCAAAAGCTATCATGAGCTCTACCCCCTATCATCATGGCCATCACCCTCATTCCTAGGCCCCTATATGAGCCCCCTACATCATGAAGGAACCCATGATTGTTCCAACCCCTGGTGGGCGATGCACTGTCCATCCTTAAAGGGGATATTCACTACTATATCATTCACATCATGTTCTCATCCCCTAGAGCCCCGAGCAGTTATAAAAGAAAAATCAATAAAAAAAGCAAAAGGCATACGAAGAAGGATCAAAAAGCAAAGGTCGAGGTAATTCATGTACCACGATTGCTCCCTCCTACATTTAGACACCCAAGTGTGGGTTTTCTTCATCATAGCCACACTTGTACCATGGCATGTGACTTGGATCCTTCCCCTGATGCCCCACTCCATTCCATCATTATATCACATGACACCTGCCACATGATGGATGTACCATGGACTTCTCGCTCCCTTAGAGATTGAAACCACCTAATAGGGTCCTTGATTAACCTCCTTCTTGAACTTGGTGACACCTATACACTCTAAATCCCATTATGGAAAAGCATGCCACTATGAAGTGCCCTCTTGGTTCCATGATATGTAAGTTCATTTGCTCAATTACACTAATGATTGGTTGTACTAAAAGGTGAGGAGACGCATTGGATCTTATACAGGACTGTAGGTGGGTCTTCATCTTGGGGATTGGTCTCCCTATACAGGGTCCAATCCCTTCAGAGGGTCTTAATGGCATTTGTAGGGTGTGCGTTGAAAGCCATGGGCCTCCACTATACCAGAGAGCAGATAGCCATGCCATGGGATCCTTTAGCACCATTCATTGCTCGCTCGTGTCCCACTCATTTGATGATGATGATGCACCTGGACCACCTTGCCTAGTCAGCTACACACCTGCACCAAACACTTAGCAGTTGATCCAAGGCCCAAATGGGGTTGTTTCTTACCATGGGAGATAAAGGGAGGGCTTGCATCATTGTTTTAGCCCTTGTAGATGGGATACATGCTTGTTTGATTCAGTTGGAGATCCATGAGGATGATTTTGTGCCCCCATAGCCATTTGGGGGCACCACAAGTCATTTTCTTGGAGATCAAGGGACCATCCCATTCGTCACTATTTTTGGAGCTCTTCCTTTCATTTTGGCACATGTTGGACTTCACTAGACCTTCCAACAACCCTCCTAGATATTGTATTATCATTTTGGCCCCCTTGAGAGGCTTATTTTTCATATTATGGAGTTATTTGGTGGGCTTGTCACCAGAAGGTTGTTACTTGTACATTATTTTATTATTAGGGGCATCATTAGCCTAATTAGGCAAGTCGAATCCCTCAGAGAATAATATAAATATGAGAAAGGTTCATTTGATTTCTCATCATCACTTGGATTTGGGATATATCTTTCTAAAGATTTTGGTCCTGCAATTTGTGGAATGATTTGGATGATTAAATGTATTTTGATGTATGGAATATTTTCGCTATCTCTCTTGGAGCTTCTATTTTGCAAATGTGATGGATGGATATACTCTCTTGTCATGTATGTGCTCTTTTCATTGAATTTCTTTGTAATTTATGTCTATTGTATGGAACGCTATGCTTTGATTTTGCTTGTGCCCTAAAAATTAATGCGAATTTATAAAACACTTGTGATCTTGGCTCATTGCATATGTTATTCATCTTGGCAAGAAGAATGAATTCTCCTAGGGGTAGGTTCTGCACATTTTACCTCAAAACTCCATCAAATCTTCCATATCAAAGTATAAAAGTCTAAAGTTGTCATGTAGCTGCCTCCATTAGTAGTGAAGTTGCTTCTTTAGGCCTCCTTGAAGAACGAAATTCCCAAATCTTGATCAATTTGACTTCAATCTTCCCAATAGCTAGGCACTGGTCCTAGATCCTTGATGGTCAACCCTAAAACTATTTTTTCACCTTTTTCTTATTTTTCTACCCTAACCCTAGAAGGCCAACTAGGGCCTAGCACGAATTGCATTAGAGACATCTCCTTGAGGTGAAAATTGGTACACTACTAAGTTGTCCCTTTCTCTAAGTGCCCTTAAAGTTTCAAGAAATTTCCATGGCTAGTTTGAGAGAAATCTCAAGCCCTAGCCCCAAAATCATTTCTATTCTTCACCCTCCTTGGTTAGAGGCATTTCTAGGGTCATCTGATCTCCAAAACTCAACGGAAGTTCACCTTTCTTTGACCCTTCCTTCGAATCCTCGCTTGACCTTGTCATATTGTTGATGATCACCCTAAACCCTAAGCCTCGCTCTTGTGGTCCCAACCTTTGTCTGATCTATATTTCACAAAACCTTAAGAGAGGTCCTCCTCCCTTTCTAAGAAACCTTGACCTAAGCATAACTCTTTTGTTGAATATCCTTTCACCTAGGTTTAGGCCTCCTTCCCTTAAGCTTTTCTTGGATAGCCCTTCTTTTGCTTCTAAAACAAGCAACCTATTATCTAAGCCTCTCCTTTGAATGGGCTTTGGAAATCACATTGCATTGTTACTGACCTCATCATTCTAGTGATTTCCACCATACCAAGACTCTTCCCATTGGTGAAAGTTCATAAAGAGTTGGGGACATCGACTGAGGTGATAGTGGGTCCTTGTCCCATTGTTGCCACTTGGTTTGGTAGTTGCCCCTTTGGAACCCCTCCTAGCACCTGTTAATTTGGCAGCTCAATGATAAATTCCAACCATGGGACGAAATTCCTCTTTTCGAGAGGACAAATTTTGACTATTATAGCTTGACTATTGAAGCGTTCAATTCAGACCAAGGAAAGTGTACTTTTGAAGAAAATCCCACATGTGCACATTTGATCAGGGCGGCCCTAAAGCAAATTGGACACTCTTGGAAGTCTATAAATACAAGGTGGCCTCAACCTCATTTGGAGATCATCACAAAGCATTCTTCTATTCTCTCTTTGGTTTTGGCTCACACAGGTTTGAGCCAGTTCACGAAGATTGGTTCGCATAGGTCCGAAATTACAAGGTCCGAAGCTCGCACGTGTTATAGGGTTTTTGGTTCCCAGTCGCAAACATGCCACAAGGAATTTCCAACTGTAAGTTTGTAACCGTAAGCCTATGCATGTGATTGAAGGTTTCAGCTGCACGCACGACTCTCTCTCTCTATGCGGTTGAGTCCTAGGGTTTGAATTTTACAGCTGACCAAAGTTTTCGTCAGTTGATCGTAGAGTTCGACAGTTGACCACAGGCAATGACAATTAATCGCAGGCTTCTGAATCAAGGTTTTGATTATTAGCATTCTTGGGTTCATCTCATGGGTAATGTTTAGTTGACTTTGTTGGATAGGATTATTGTTGAAGATATGGATCATTGTACTCTCTCTCTTGTTGAATCATTCAATGACAATCTAATAATAAGAAGAGTTTGAAAGGGCTTTCCCTGTAGTGGGTTTTGCCCTGGTCTCTGGCCAATTGTAATGACTATGTGTGAATGATTTTCTTTTATTGTTCCTTTATGTTCCGTTGTATTGATGATGATGTTGTTCTATCTATATAATTGCATATGTTGTTGAATAATGTTGTAAAACTGAGTAATGATATGATGGTATGGGGTGAATTTAATATGTAATGATGAAATGCAATTATCAAAGCAAAGAACAATATAGCCCTAAGAAAATTTAACAGGACCCCTACTAGATTGAGCAGTAACAGGATCAAAAATCAATTTGTTACAAGTCGGCCAAGGCCCCATTACTTTATTTCTAACAGATTCTGATAAACTGCCTTCTCAAGACAAGATTCAAGAGTTATTGAAGTGTAACGTTCAAGGAGAGAGAAATTATTATTAGCGTAGTGATTCATAGATGCATTCCCTCACCCCCATTATCGGCGTAATGCTAACTAGCAAGGAGAACTACAAAGAATGGTCTAGAAAGATCAAGAATACCCTCATTTTTAATGAATTGTGGAAAGGCGTCTGTGAAGGAGAGGATGATAGTGCATCTCTCAAGCACTACTTGTTGCTTCTGTAATCGAAGAGGTGATTCGTCGCATATTTTCAATTACAAGTTAGGATTTATATGACTCACACTCATAATTGGAAGTCGTTCAGTTAATGATCAACCTCTTCAACCTTCCGTTGCAAGATGATGACCCCTAGTCCTAGCCTCAGAAATTAGAGCCATCATGCATGATGTAAATGCCATTGGAGTTCAGATCGACATTCCTCTCACAACCTTTGTCAAGGCCCTCTATCCCACATACTCTCACTATCTTGAATCCCTACAAGCTAGTGTGCAATTCAAGGCCATTATTTTTTACTCTTGTGGATAAGTTCACAGATCAAGAGAAAGCTTCTGTAATTGAAGAGGTGATTCATCGCATAGTTACTTGTTGCTTTTGTAATTGAAGAGGTGATTCGTCGCATAGTTTCAATTACAAGTCAAGATTTATATGACTCACACTCATAATTGGAAGTCATTCATTTAATGATCAACCTCTTCAACCTTCAGTTGCAAGATGATGACTCCCTAGTCCTAGCCTCAGAAATTAGAGCCATCATGCATGATGTAAATGCCATTGGAGTTCAGATGGACATTCCTCTCACAACCTTTGTCAAGGCCCTCTATCCCACATACTCTCACTATCTTGAATCCCTACAAGCTAGTGTGCAATTCAAGGCCATTATTTTTACTCTTGTGGATAAGTTTACAGATCAAGAGAAAGCTTGGGAAAGGAAGACAGCAACTCCATCCTCTAAAGAAGTAGTGTTCCTTGCTTAGAAATAGAAGAATCAGTCACATGATTCTCCTAAAAGAAGTGGCAGGAAATGAGCATGTGGAATAAAGAAATTTGAAGGTGGGGGGTGTAAAACTATAAAAAGAGAAAGATTTGATCTTCACCGCATTCATTGCAACAGAGATGGACATGATGTGACAACATGCAAAATCCCCCAGGAGAAAAAATCAAAGACAATCAAAACTAGAAAGAAGCCAAAGGTAAAACATCTGATCCACCAAAAGGTAAACCACCTGATCTGCTCATTATATTGTTGCCCATTGCAATGTTGGAGTAACTGAAATTTTGTTTCATACCTTGCTTCTTAAAGAGATGCATGGAGGCTTGATACAAGTGCAACAAGTCATATAACTTTTCGAAAAGACTTCTTTCAAGACCTCAGTGACAACGTAGATAGAGTAGTATACTTTGCAAACAAATCAAACGTGGAGCCTTTAGAACTTGGCACCATCATGTTTAAATTGCCCAGACTTCCTAATTTTCTTCTACATGATGTACTCTACCTTTTAGAATTGTGAACAAATCGGTTGTCCCTTGTTCACACTTGTTGTAGTCGAAGTTGTTACTAGAAAGTCTAAGGTTGTTGTTGTAAGCTGTGAAGGAAATCTCATCAAGAAGGAAGGTTGACTAGGTCTTGGAGGGGTCTTTGTCAAGGTTCTTAGGCCTTGGAATTCATCATTTGAATATTCTATAAGAAGACAAGAATCCTTCTAGGTTTTCCTCTCAAGAGGAGAGGTTTTGGCCTTGACTAGCAGCCTACATTTTGTGTCCTCTTGTCTCTTTGATCTTCATTGTTTCGTAGTTGTTTGATGATAGAGAACACAATAATAATCAAGAGAAAAAAAGAAATTAATAACAAGTACCTCAAGTTAAGTAAAAGAACATCATAAACAGTTATCAAAGTAAGAGAAATCACCTAATCTAGCTGCCCCTAGATTTCTCAACATGGTTTCAGAGCTAAGTTGACAAGACAAGAAGAGGTAGTTTGAAGATCATCAATTAAAGGACACATAAGAAGCATCAAGAAGACAAGAAGTTGAAGATATCATCTACAAAAGGAGCATCTTCACTTGACAAGTAAGCATTTCATATTTATGTTTGAATCTACAATCAAAATGACTTCATTCTGCAAGGAAACCAACAAATTGGTTGGGTCATCAAATTTCCTTGCATGGAAGAAGAGGATAGACTTGACCCTCATAGAGAATGAAGTTATTGGACATGTTAAGGGTTCAATCTCCAAACCATCACAAGTGGAAGCTCAAGCACTATCGAAGTATATGAAAGGGGAAACAAGGGCTCTATTAGAATAATGTTATTTAGTGTTTAATGCTCATTCTTATTATTGTTGCTATTTTTATCATTTTAGCAGTTTCTTAGATGAAACTGGTTGTTTCTATTTCCTAATAGAAACTTGATGTTTCTATTCTATAAATATCTCTGTATTACTTATTGAGCTTCATTTTGCTCATGAAAATTAATTCAATTCATTCATTGATTATGGTATCAAAGCACAGGTATCTTTCGAAATAATTTTTCATTGCTTGAAAAATTATGTGGATCATTTCGAAATTGCTCTTGGAATCTGAAATTTTTTTGGGCGTCAATTGTTTTTTGGACATTGTTTAATTTGCGCCTGCGGGTTCCGACTACTCCGAGGGTTTCTTAATTACTAGAATATACTTTGGAGTCGATCCTCCAGCTGATCATCCCACTATGCTGCACTACAGCAACTCGCAGCCTAATTTTTTTTGGGCTTTCGCAAAGATTCAAATCCGTTACTGTGTGTGCAGTTTAAGTTACAAGCATGACCACCACGAGAATCTGGCGTGTCTTTTATGCCATGGATAGCCGCATAAAGTTAAAACCTGTTCAGGATCTTACAGGGGTTCTCGCTAATTCTCTATGGCGAACGAAGTCTCGTGTTGTTCATGGTGTCGACGCTTTGCTAATTGAAAACAATATCGGGTGACTGTTTGAGGATCATATGAAAACCCCTCAGTAAAGCCGAAGACACAGGAGTTCGGTTTATCCTCAGAGGTTCAAACTAAGGGGAGCATCTGCTCACAGTACACGAAGCACCCACACAGCGTATGAAGATTGACAGAATTTAACACCAGTTTCCTGTATTTTCTTAAATCTCTGTGTTTTCTTTTAATTTGTGTGTCAATGACCTGTAAGTGATACACCTTTAGCCTTGTCCTTGGTCCGCATAGCGCTCAGTTCCTCCACCGTGTCCCACGACGCCACACACTCACCAGACGTCTCATTATCCGTGCAAGTCTCAATCGTTGTCTTTATGCTCTCCTCAACAATCTCCGACATGTTGCCCTTGGCAGGGGTGGGACTCGACATTGCGACCACCTGAATCCCAATCCTCCGGCCTCCAACGCTTCTGTAACTTCTGCCAGCCGCGGTCTTGCCGTGAAATTTCAGGTACAAGGGCTTGGACGAAAATACGGCGGCAGCAGCGGTGTCATTTGACGGAAAAAGAACGGCCTTCGAGACCGTGGTTGCGTGTGATTGACGAACTGACGGTTAGGATCGGCAACTGTGTGTTCGCCATAATTATCAGTCGTTACAGCGTTTTGCACATTTCCACGAATTATTTGAGGACGTGAGACTGTTTCAAATTGCTCTCCATCTATTTCTGGAATTGCGTGCCATCTCAGAGACAAGTTCTGCATGTGCTGCAGAGGTTTAAAGGCTGAGATTTGGAGTATTAGAGGGACGTGTTCAGTCCTATTACTGGAGTAAAGTTTTGCGCTGTTCTTTTCTGTACCTGAGCAAGAGTTAGCTGGAACTTGGCATTCCCATAGCAGCATATGTCTCCACCTATATACCAGCACGCACAGCACAAAGCAATACGCGTCATTTAACAACAACGGTTGAGCAAAACAAGGAGGGGCCGGTGAATTTTTTTTTTTTTTGGCGTGATACAGGTATCATCTGTCCATAAATATTAAGATTTCTGGGTCTATTTCTCTTACATCAGCACCTGTCAGATTTTGTCCAGATCAGTCGGCATCTACATTGAAATTTGTGCCAGACTCCTTTGTTGTTTTCCGTGTCTTGGGAAACATACAGATGGCTTCGCTAACAAATCTGATGTTGGAAGGCAGTCAGCGCTTTAATGGCACAAATTATAACATCTGGAAACAAAGAATGTTGACTATTTTTGAATATAGTCGTCTTGATCAGCTCGTTCTGAACAAAGAGCTCCGTCCTGGTACAGCTGGCACCGATCAAGATAAGTTTGATGATCGAAATTGAGAGATCGTTATGCTTCTCAAGCTCTCTGTCATTGATGATCAATTACCAGAGATTCCTTCTGGCAAGACAACTGCCAAGATCTGGCAACATTTGAAGGAATTGCACGAGACATCCGACAAGAGCAGAGCTTTCTTTCTCAAGAATCAGTTGTTCTCCATCATGATGGACGAACATATGTCTTTACAAGAACATCTTAACAAAATTAAAGACATTCGAGATCAGCTCGAAGCCATTCGTCGAACCATGGAGGAAGAAGATATGGTAGTCATCACTCTGAAAAGTCTACCAAAATCTTATGAACACTTCATAGAAACACTCAACATTACCACCACAAATGTTGATCTAAAGTTTCCAGAGTTATGCACCAAACTCCTGCAGCAGGATCGTTGGAAACAGAAGTTTGGTAGTGGTGCTTCATCAGCCTCCTCAGAAAATGCTTTTGCTGCCAAATATCAGTCCTCTCAGTCCTTTCAGCAGAAAGGTTCTTCTCAGCCTTTTGATCCTGCTAGGAAGAAAAGTGTGCAGTGTAATTATTGTCACAAGTTTGGCCGCATGAGGAAAGATTGCCGACAAAGGATTCCTTCTGAACAAAAGAAACAAGGAGGGCCCCATCAGACAGCGAATGTTGCAGAACATTCCGAGCAGACAGAATTTTCCTTTTACGCCTTTATGGCTAAAAGGTCTTCAAATCATGTCCCGTCTTCTGCTTGGTACATTGACTCTGGTGCATTACGCCATTTCTGTCACAGGCGTGACTGGTTTATTGACTTCTCACCTTTCAGTGATTCTGTGGTATTTGGTGGAGGTGAAAAGTACACAGTGGTTGGCAGAGGTACAGTTCAGATCCAGTCGGGTGGGCGCACACTCATCTTCCTAAATGCATACTCTGTTCCTGGTATGGAAATTAATCTGTTGTCTGTCAGCCAGATTATGAGGAACTCTCCTCAGCTTGATGTAGTGTTACGGAGAGACTAGTCTTACGGTCGTTGTTGGCCTAGAGGATCATGGTTTATACAGGCTTCTTGACACTGGTGATTCTCCAGAAGTGGCTCTAGCAGCTCGTGTTTCTCCCATCAGCACTATGTGGCATCAGCGATATGGGCATCTAAACATGCAGTATCTCTCTCAGCTCTCTCGGGAGGGACTTATGTCAAGGTTACCTGATATTCAGACTCAGCAGTTGGGAGTTTGCGGTGCTTGTCAAGCTAGCAAGCAACATCGGTCTTCATTTGAGGATGGAAAATCTTGGCGCGCATCTAAGGTACTCCAGTTAATTCATGTTGATATTTGTGGTCCTATGAATACATCTTCTATTACTGGTTGCAAATATTTTTTGCTTATTGCAGATGATTTCAGTAGAAAGATGTGGGTGTATTTTCTAAAAAATAAATCTAATGTATTTAGTACCTTTCAAAAGTTTAAAACCTAAGTTGAAAAAGAGTCTGGCTGTAATATCATGACTCTTAGGACAGATAACGGGGGGGGGGAATTTGTTCTTCTGCTTTTTCCAACTTTTGTGATACTCATGGCATCAAACGCCAGTTAACTACACCCTACACTCCTCAGCAGAACAGTGTTGTCGAATGCCGCAACCGTACGGTTGTTGAAATGGCTCGTTCCATGTTACAACACAGGAGTGTTCCGAACAAATTCTGGGCTGAAGCAGTATTTACTGTTGTCTATCTTCTTAACCGATCACCTACTCAGGCCGAAGAGGTTTGGTCTGGCCGTAAGCCTAAGATCAGTGACCTCAAAGTATTTGGCTTAGTTGCATATGTTTGGATTGCCGCTGCTAAGCGCTCTAAGTTGGATTCCAAGCCAGAAACTCATGATGACAGGGTACAGTGATCATCACAAGGCCTATCGGCTGATAGATATAGCCACTGGTCATCTTAACTTTAGTCAGGATGTAGTATTTGATGAAGACAGAGGATTCTTTCAGTCTTCTCCTTCTAAGCAGTATTCTGAGGATCAGCCTCACAGTGTTCTTCCAATAGGTCCACCTGATGGGAGGGATGATGCAGCATCAATATTTGATAATACACTACCTGAGCTTCCTCCGGAAAATAACCCTCCTCTTGCTACTCCTATTGTTCCTGAGCCTTCACCTCCTCCTCATATTGGTTCCTCTACTGTCCGGCCTAAATGGCCGGCTAAAACCATTGGTGATCTCCGAGATAATGAGCTCCTTGAAGGTAGAACTTCTAGACATAAGAGCAAACAACAGTCTACAGTAAATTTTGCTCCTATGTCTAACCTGCACAGTATTTTTGAACCTCAAACCTATTCAGAGGCTAAGGGTACATCTGAGTGGGAACAGGCTATGGAAGCTGAATTCCAGAGTCTTCAGAAGAATCACACGTGGACCCTTTCTGATCTACCTACAGGGAAAATGCCCATCAACTGCAAATGGGTGTATAAAGTGAAATACAAAGCCAACGGAACCCTAGAGAAGTATAAAGCTCATCTTGTTGCTCGAGGGTTCTCACAAAAGGAAGGCATCAACTATGAGGAGACCTTTGCTCCTACAGCCAAGATGAGTACCATATGACTTGTCCTTGCCCTAGCAACTCAATTCAATGTGAAAGTTCATTAGATGGATGTTAAGAGTGCTTTCCTAAATGGTGACTTACAGGAAGAAGTCTACATGACGCAGCCTCCAGGATTCAAGGTTGTCGGTCAAGAACAAAAAGTGTGTAGATTGGTTAAAGCACTCTATGGATTGAAACAAGCTCCTCGGGCTTGGCACATGAAAATTGATCAGTACCTGACAGATCATGGCTTTCAGTGGAGCCCATATGATGCCAACCTGTATATCAAGCATACTGGTGATGATATTTTGTTTGTGGTTGTCTATGTGGATGACCTTATCATTACTGGCAGCTCTACACATTTGATCCATGGGATCAAACAAGACTTATGCAGCGCCTTTGATATGACAGACTTGGGACTTCTTCATTACTGTCTGGGGGTTGAAGTCTGGCAGACTGAGAACAACATCTTTCTCTCTCATTCCAAGTATGCCAAAAATCTTGTGGACAGGTTCAGAATGCAGGATTGCAAACTGGCCACGACTCCTATGGAACCAAGGCTCAAACTTTCAGCTCAATCATCCTCCCCTCTTGTGGATGAAACTTTACTCAGGCAATTAGTGGGCAGCCTCATCTACCTTACTGCCACTAGACCTGACATCAGTTTTGCAGTGAGCTACATTTCCTGCTTCATGTCAACTCCTAAGGCTGGTCATTGGATAGCAATAAAGCGTGTGCTACGTTATGTGCATGGCACTCCTGATCATGGACTCCTATACACTCGAAGTTTCGATCCTATACTCAGTGGTTACACAGATTCTGACTGGGCCGGTTCAGTTGATGACCGTAAATCTACAGCTGGGTATGTGTTTAGTCTAGGATCCGATGTTGTCACCTGGACTAGTAAGAAGTAGCAGGCAGTGGCTCTCTCCTCAACAGAAGCAGAGTATCGGGGAGCAGTTAAGGCATCTTGTGAGGTCGTTTGGCTTCGACGTATGCTTGTGGATATGCATGTTTCCTAGACAGGTCCTACTCCCTTGTTCTGTGATAATCAGGGAGTGCTCAAACTTGCCAAGAATCCAGTTTTTCATGAACGAACAAAGCATGTGGAAACCCATTGCCACTACATTCGCCAGCTTGTTGAAGACGGATCCGTTCAGTTGCGATGTGTTCCCACAACGAAGCAGCATGCAGACATCTTCACCAAGCCTCCTGGTCCTGATAAGTTTGTAAAATTCAGAGGGTCTATCGGTGTTGTAAATAGATTGAGCATTAAGGGAGGGTATTAGAATAATGCTATTTAGTGTTTAATGCTCATTCTTATTAGTTGTTGCTATTTTTATCATTTTAGCAGTTTCTTAGATGAAGCTGGTTGTTTCTATTTCCTAATAGAAACTTGATGTTTCTATTCTGTAAATATCTCTGTATTACTTATTGAGCTTCATTTTGCTCATGAAAATTAATTCAATTCATTCATTGATTAGGCTCAAAGAATCCTCATAGAATCAATCAAGGATGCCCTCATCCCTTATTTAGCAAAGTTCGAGAACTTGAAAGAAATTTATGATAACCTGGTAGAATTGTTCTCCGTAAGCACTCCAAGGGAAGTTATATCATTGAGAACCAAGCTATGTAAGATGAATGTATCAAAAGAAGAAGGGATAGCCTCATACCTCATGAAGGTGTCACAAATAAGAGATCAACTTCAAGAATTAGGAGAAATAATGTTTGATAAAGAAATTACCACCGTTGTGCTCAATGCACTACCTAGTGAATAGGGCAACTTTGCATCAAATATCTATGGAAAGAAGGAAGCCACTCCATTCAGTGAACTTTGGTCATTATGTAAGATTGAAGAAACTAGGTTGAACGCAAAAAGCAGTGTTGGATCAAATGAACAAATTCAAGCATATGTTGCCATGGCCAAGAGAAAAGGAAAGTTTTGAAAGTTTGATCCTTAGCAAAAGAAGAAGATCAATATGTCAAAGATACAATGCTATGAGTGTAATGAATACAACCACTTTATAAGGAATTGTCCCAAACTCAAGAAGGACAAGAAGAAGAGAAAGGAAATAAATGAAGCCCATGTTACCAAAAAAGTGGAAGAAACAGAAAAGAGGAAATCAAAGGAGGAAGTGAAAGATCTCTACTATGACTGAGATAATCTCCTTCATTTAGTTCTTTTCAATTATAAAGAGAATAGAAAGAATCACAAGAATGATAGGATGCATTATAGCAAGAAAGAGATCACATCATCATAGAAGCATGGAAGGATAGCTGAAGTAAGTCTATATGGCTATAGCATTCACCATGATAGAAATGGCATCTTCATTGGAAGCATATAAAGACAACCGAAGTAGCAGTATATATTGTTCGAAGAAAGTCATCTAGCAAGATAGAAGATAAAGAAAGGTCATCATACATTATCATTATTAGAAAGGAGCATTTGCAAAATGAGGATCATTGAGATTCTCCACTAGAATCTGTATGAGAAGGTTCACCTCTACTTGGAAGAAGCAAGTGTCTTGTTGATTGTCTACATTCCACCTAGTGTGGAATCCATTATTTAGAAGAATGATGGTATGGTGACAAAGGAGTGCAGCATGTTGAATTGGTTGAAGTACTTTCATCTTCAAGCAAAAAAAAGAAGGTGCTAGAAGGAAGTCTAGATGGCCAAAAGAAAGAAATGGTATGTATATATTTAATAGATAAAGTCGTGTCATCATATAGTTGCAGATAGCATGGTTGAATTGCTCTATCTCATGAGCATGATCAAAGAAGAAGGTTCTCTGCCATTAGAATGATGCATGAAGGCATTTAAACAATGTGCCTAGAACTCTTCTACATATTCATAAGATGAAATCAACATAATATGACCTCATATGGAATATGAGGTGGTTGACAATCACGGTTCCTATGTTGAAAGAACCACGTAATGAAGATCCATAGGAAAGCAATATGTGAAGAAAGGAAGAAGAGTTCATGAAAGATGCAACTATAGTCAGGTAAGATAAAGATAAGTGATCAACATCCGATAACTAGAAGAATTAGCTATCACATCTCCATGGAGAAGGTATGAAGACCCTAATAAAGTCTAAAACTGAAAGAGACCATTGATATTGAATATCTTGAAGATGGAGTCATACATGTGCACGATGTTGATGTTGCTAGAAGTTGATGTCATGATGAAAGGACATCATAAAAAGGTAATTTTGATTTGATTTTTGAAAACATCTCGTTGGGTTGAAACAAGGCTACCAAAAGAGACATGCAGATGTCACCTACAACTAGTACTCAAGTAATTGGATGGAACATCCTAAAAGAAACATGACTTGGAAGAGGTAGTTGTATGAAGAAAAGCCATATGTGGACTAGAAGATCACTTTCCAATGAAGAGAAGGATGACATGACTATTGATTCAACACTATGGTTTGCTGAAGGAAAGTGACGAAGAAGATGGTCGATGCCCTATGAAGAAGATCTAGAAGATGAAGGCTACATGATGAAGAAGTTGAATGACATCGAAAAGAGGAGCCCTACAAGCAACTGATAGTACCATGATCTCTACCAAAGAGCAGAGAGTCGTTGTTCGAAACAAGTCCCTAGTTGAGAGGGAGCTTGGGCAAGTCCCTGGTTAAGAGGGTGCTTGGGTATATTCCTTGTATAGGAATGATTAGATCTTGCCTGGTTAAGAGGGAGAGACGGATATGATTCTCTACTTCATGTGGCATGCACTAGATCAGGACTAACAATCGTAAGTCTTAGTGAAGGCCATGAGGGAGAGAAAGACACATCATTTTTGTCTTCATGTTATGAAGAAAGAATGGAGGATTGGGTAAGCATCTGGTTTCCGATACTCTTTAAGGATGTGGTAAGGCATCCAATAGGTAAGAGTAGGCGAAGAGGAAATTCATTGAAGATGTGTTATTCCAAGACAGGAATTATACTAAAAGGATACACCTTGTGAACATCCGAATGGGGTATGTGCCTTGAGAGACAATGATGATGGTGTCTATCAGTGATTGTCTCACCAACATTGTGATTTGATCTTGTGGAGAGATAGAGTTATTAGTCGAGGCCTTGTTATGTGACAATGTTGGTTGGTATGATAAGATGCACTGGTATAAGATGACAAAATAGCTTATGAGATGCCTTACCAATGTGACTCTTCTTATGAGAATTCTTCAATGGAAGAATGTCCAAGTACCATGTATGGATTATGAATACCTCACTAGTTAAGAGGAAGTGTTGAAATGTGTAACTAGGTTCGGTCTTCATAATGTCTATAATAATCATGATTTAATATATTTGATATAAAAGAAAAAAGTTTATTATTGTTATTCTTGATGCATGGGTTTCATGCTCAAGATAAATTTATTTGTAGGTCCCCATTGAGTGCTTCTAGGTTTGTCATAGAAATATGAAGTCAAAAGAGTCATTGTCATACATGTAAGACCCCTTTGTGTTAAAATATGTAACTAGGTTCGGTCTTCATAATGACATATGTAAGCGTGATTTTATGTATTTAATGGAAAAAGAAAAATAAATTTATTATCGTTATTGATGAGGCATGGGTTTCATGCTCAAGGGAGATTTATTTATAGATCAAGCACCCATTGAGTGCTTCTAGGGCTTGTCATTGAGTCTACAATCAATTGAGTCATTGTCATGTATGAAATACCCTTTTGGGTATGTTACATATTGTAAAGAAAACATTATTTGATTCAAAAAGACCCTCCAAGACCTCGTCATGGTGCAAAGATCAAGTCGGCCTACATGAAGGGACAAGTCGGCCTAATGATAGCAATTTGTACCCCTCAAAAGCCTATATATAAGGAACTCAACCTCATTTAGACACACTCTTAAGCAAGTTCGATCTCTTCAAAATAGAAGCTAAAAATGAACGAAGAACAAGATCAAAGTTTTGGGCCTTGTAGAAATTTCTCATTTCCCACCCCGGTTTTCAGTTTCTCCTTATTTCTCCCATATAGTTAAATGCCCTTTCCCATAACCATACATTTAACAAGCTGGAAAAAATAAATATTGCTGAAAACACAAATTCTGGAAATTTTACAGAATGCTGGAAATTGCAGAAATAAAAATCAGCAGTAATAAACAATCATTAAAACACATTTGAACACTGATATTTTTGGTCAATGTGACCCTGGAAAAACCCCCTACAACTCTTGGGGAAAACCAGTTTGAGAGCTCTTCTTTATTTCTGGAAAATGCCTTTTTACAGTAGGAGAAATGTTCAGCAAACAAAAATCAACAAACAGACTTTTACAACTTATCTCAGCCTTGCTGAAACACCGTTGCTGTTACACCGCGGCTGTTGCTGTTACACCGTTGTTGTTGTTGTTACACCGCGGTTGTTGCTGTTACTCCGCTTTCAGCTTTGCTGTTACACTGCTTTCAGCTTTGCTGTTACTCCGCTTTCAGCTTTGTTGTTACACCGCGTTCAGCTTTGTTGTTACTCCGCGTTCAGCTTTGCTGTTACACCGCTTTCAGCTTTGCTGTTACACCGCTTTCAGCTTTGCTGTTACTCCGCGTTCAGCTTTGCTGTTACTCCGCGTTCAGCTTTGCTGTTACACCGCTTTCAGCTTTGTTGTTACTCTGCTTTCAGCTTTGCTGTTACACCGCCCAGAAATCTCCCTTGCTCTCTTGCTCTCCTTCTCTCAATCTGCTCATGAAAGAATGAATGATCTTTTTCCTCCTTTTCCTCCCTTAACCCAACCCTAAGTGACTTTTGGGTGATCCCTAAATCCAATGGCTGAAATAGATTTAGATCAATGGCTGAGATTAAATGCTCATTTAAATCTCACTTTCTATTTTTTAAATCACCCCACTTTAATAAAGACCCACTTAGTCATTTATTTCCAAAGTCACTTTTCCTTTCTAATTTTTCATTGACTTTATAAAAGTCACTTAAAATTAGACTTAGTAACTTTATCACTTAAAGTCACTTTTAAATTAGATTTAACTTTATAAAAATTATAAAGTTACTTTAGGAGAAAAATTAAATTCTTTTGGACACTTTTCCCTAGGCCAAAGATCAAAGCCTAAGGGAACCACTTGTCCTCCGGTACCAAATTTCAACACTCCCTCTTACCGAGGAAGGTGTTCCTCACCACACCCATCTTGTCTCTGAAATAGACATGCTTGCCCCGTGGTAAGGCTTTGGTAAGAATATCTGCAACCTGCTCATCAGTGGAAATATACTCAAGCTTCACAGCTCCCTTCTGAACATAGTCTCTGATGAAATGATATCTGATCCCGATATGCTTTGACCTGTCATGAAATACTGGATTCTCCGTGAGTTTAATGCAACTCTGATTATCATAGTAAATCACTGAAGGTCTCAACGGCTGACCAAATAAGCCAAACAACATCTTGCGAAGCCAGATGGCCTCACAACTAGCTAGACTAGCTGCCATATACTCTGCTTCCGCTGAACTCAGTGCTACTGACTGCTGCTTCCGGCTGAACCATGACACTACTGCTGAACCTAACCCAAAACAGCACCCTGAAGTGCTCTTCCTATCAGAAGCACAACCTGCCCAATCAGAATCAGTGTATCCTGCCAATCTCACTCCATCTCCCTGCCTGTAGTCCAGACCATAATCCATTGTCCCCTGCAAGTACCGCAAAATGTGTTTTGCAGCCACCCAGTGAACCTTCCTAGGCTCACACATAAACTGACTCATCGTGTTGACTGCAAAACAGATATCTGGTCTAGTGTTGACCAAATACATCAAGGAACCAATCAGCTGCCTGTACAATGTGGGATCCACCAACTCGGAATCCGAAGCATGAAGCTTCTTCCAGTTGGTGATCATCGCTGTCGACATGGGTCTACAATCCTCCATGTGGAATCTGCTAAGGATGTCCACAATATACTTCCCCTGCCCCAGGAAGAAATGCCCCTCCTCCTGCCACACCTCCAAACCCAAAAAGTAATGCATCAAGCCGATGTCCTTCATCTCAAACTCCGCCGCAAGATCTCTCTTGCAGTGCTCTATGAGTCTCTCTGCACCTGTAATGACCAAGTCATCCACATACAGCACCAGAATTAGAGGCTCCTCACCAATCACAATAAAGTAAAGGTTCGGATCTGCCTCACTCTTTGTGAAACCCATCCCCTGCAAATATGTATCTATCCTGGAGTACCAAGCTCTGGGAGCTTGCTTCAGGCCATAAAGGGCCTTCTTCAGTCTGCACACATGGGACTCCTTCCCATGCACCTCAAAGCCCTGTGGCTTCTCAATGTACACCTCCTCCTGTATGAAGCCATTGAGAAATGCGGTCTTCACATCCATCTGGTGGATCTTCCAACCCATCTCTGCTGCTATCGATATAATGGAGCGGATCGAAGTATATCGAGCCACGGGAGCGAAGGTCTCCTCATAATCAACTCCCTCTACCTGGGAGAACCCTCTAGCCACAAACCTTGCTTTGAATTTCTCAATGCTGCCATCTGCAGCATGCTTTACCTTGTAAAGCCATCTGGAAGTAACCACGGATTTGCCCTCAGGCCTCGGCACCACCTCCCAAACATCATTCTTCATGATAGAAGAATACTCCTCCTGCATGGCCTCTCTCCAGACCTGCTGGCTAGCTGCCTCCTCATAGCTAGAAGGCTCAGAGTCAAGGATGCTGGTAACCATCGCCATATAACTACAAAACCTCTCAGGTGGTCTACTCTCTCTGACCGGCCTCTTCGGCTCGGCAACAGATGTGGCATCTCTCAAGGTGTCCTGAAGCCACTTGGGCTTCCTCTTCCCTGAGCATGCTTCTCCCATAGGAGAATGAAACTCCTCCTCCTCATCACCATCAGTAGCCTGAACTCCTGACTGTCTGTCTGCTGTCCTCCTGCCTGCACCTGAACCTGTAGAAGCTGAGGTACCGTGTAAACTGTCCATCAGTGGACTCCCTAGTGAACTGCTCTGCATGCTGCCCGGAGCACCACCCCTCTCGCTCGGTGAGCCACTGCTCACTGATGGACTTGACATCCTCATAGATGTACCTCCGGATCCTCCTGATCCCTGCCCACTAGATCCCTGCGACTGACTCAACTATTGCTGAGGGTCTGGCTGATCCAGATACTCTAACTCTCGTGACCTCCTAAAGGCCCTGTCCTCCTCGAACTTCACATCCCGTCTGACAACAACTCTCCTCTGTGCAGGAATGTAAATCCGAAAGGCCTTTGAGGTCTCACTGTAGCCCACAAAGATACCCTTCTCTGCGGTGGGCTCTAGTTTGGTCCTCTTCTCCTTGGGTATATAGGAGTATGTAATGCATCCAAAGATATGAAGATGACCAAGATCAGGCTTCTTCCCAGAGAAAGCCTCCTCCGGAGTCATGTGCCCCAAGGCACGATGCGGACTCCTGTTCTGCAAGTAAACAGCTGTGTTGCAGGCCTCTTCCCACAAGAACAATGGCAACCCCTGATCATGTAACATGGCTTTGGCAGCCCCTATGATGGATCTGTTCTTCCTCTCCGCAACCCCGTTCTGCTGGGGGTTGTAAGGAACAGTGAACTCCCTCCTAATGCTTGCCTCCGCACAATAGTCAACAAACTCTCCAAGGGTGTACTCTCCTCCATTGTCCGACCTCAGGGACTTGATCTTCCGACCTGTCTGTGTCTCCACAAGAGCTCTGAACTCCTGAAACCGCTTGAAGACCTCACTCTTGGTCTTCAAAAAATAAATCCAGGTCCTCCTGGAGTGATCATCAATGAATAAAACATAGTACTCATATCCACTCAAGGAAACATGAGACATCCGACCGCTCACATCGGAATGAATCAAATCAAGTATCCCAGTCGCTCTGCTGTCACTGCTGGGAAAAGGGGATTTGGCAAACTTGCCCATAGCACAACCTCTGCAAGTATCAAAGTGATCAGTACTGAAATCTGGCACACCTGTAGTGATCTCCCGCAATGTCCTCAAAGCTCCATGATACACGTGTCCCATCCTGCGGTGCCAAATCTCACACAACTCAGAACTGCTAGCTCTGCTGTCGGTACTACTGCTCAATGCCAAAAGGGGCTGGAATGCAAACTTGTACACCTTTGCATGGCGTACACCTATCACTCTAGCTGAATCAGCTGGAGTGCCCCTGGGATACATCAACACCTGTCCTTCCTTGAACAGTACCTCATATCCTCTGTCCTCCAAAGCTGAGACAGATATGAGGTTCTTCCTCATCCCTGGCACATAAAGAACCTCTGACACCTTCAAGGGAGGTTTGGACTCCCTCTGAAATGTCACTGTCCCCACCCCGACTGCTCTAACAACTCTATCATCACCGAGTACTACCTCAATATCAGTGCCACTCTCTGAAAGCTCTGAGAAGTACTCACGGACTCCTGTCATATGACGTGAAGCCCCACTGTCCACATACCAGATACCTGAAGATGCTCCACTAGTCGAGGGAAAAGCATGCTCCCTCTGAACCTGTGTGGCAGGTGATCCTGCACTAGAGGACTCACACGTAGTGAACGCAAACTCCCGGTCAAAACGACCTGCAAAGTCCTCAATCTCTGCTGAAGCTGCCAGGTCCTGGTTCTTCCCCTTCTTCTTCTTCTTCTCCGGACACACAACTGCATAGTGTCCCATCCTCTGACAATTCCAACACTTCACCTTGGAATAGTCCTTCTGTGTGTTCCCCTGTTTACCTTTACCTTTGCCTTTGCCCCCACCACTGCTTGTGGAAGCCTGCTTCTTCCCTTTGCCTTTCTTGCCTCCTGCCACCAGTGCTACGTCCTCATCCTGCTCAACTGGCTTGGCTGCCCCAAGCTGACCTTTCCTGATCTCTGTCTGAATGCAATCATCCCAAAACCTCTCCCATGTGGGAAGGGTCTCACGTGCACACACCCCATCAGCAAAGTTCAACCATGAACGGGGGAGGCCATTCACTGCAATCCGCACCAACTCAGTGGGTGGAATGGCCTCTCCAATCGCTGCCAACTCATCTCTCACATTAGTAATCTTTGTGAGATATCCAGCTGCACTATCATTACCCATCTTAATGTTCTTCATCTTCTCCTTCAGGACCATCTTCCGGTTCTCATTGGTACTCTGGTAGAGATTGGACAATGCTGTCCACATCTCATGGGCATTGCTCTTTCCTCTCACATGAAGAATGCAATGGTCTTTGATTCCGTCTAGAATCAGCCTCTTACCCTTGTTGTTCTTTTTATTATAAGCAGCCAACTGAGTAGCATCAGTAGGCACAACAACAGGGTTTTGTGCTGTATGCACCATGATATCCCAGACTTCTGCCTCCTCAAAGATACTCTGCATTCTCTCCTTCCAAACGCTGTAATTTGTATGCCCATCCAACCTATCCTCCACCCTTAATCCCAATGACATCCTGCTGTCCTAAAACTGAAAAATAGCACTGCTGTGGTAAAGATAAAACTGTTGTTTATGAAAAATCAGCTTGCTGGAATTTTCTGAGTGAAAAATCAGCAACTGTAATTTTTTTCTTTTGCTGTCCCAAACTGCCCTTAAGCACTCAAGCTCTGATACCATGTAGAAATTTCTCATTTCCCACCCCGGTTTTCAGTTTCTCCTTATTTCTCCCATATAGTTAAATGTCATTTCCCATAACCATACATTCTGGAAAAAATAAATATTGCTGAAAACACAAATTCTGGAAATTTTACAGAATGCTGGAAATTGCAGAAATAAAAATCAGCAGTAATAAACAGCCATTAAAACACATTTGAACACTGATATTTTTGGTCAATGTGACCCTGGAAAAACCCCCTACAACTCTTGGGGAAAACCAGTTTGAGAGCTCTTCTTTATTTCTGGAAAATGCCTTTTTACAGTAGAAGAAATGTTCAGCAAACAAAAATCAACAAACAGACTTTTACAACTTATCTCAGCCTTGCTGAAACACCGTTGTTGTTACACCGCTGCTGTTGTTGTTACACCGCGGCTGTTGCTGTTACTCCGCTTTCAGCTTTGCTGTTACACCGCTTTCAGCTTTGCTGTTACTCCGCTTTCAGCTTTGTTGTTACACCGCGTTCAGCTTTGTTGTTACTCCGCGTTCAGCTTTGCTGTTACACCGCTTTCAGCTTTGCTGTTACACCGCTTTCAGCTTTGTTGTTACTCCGCGTTCAGCTTTGCTGTTACTCCGCGTTCAGCGTTGCTGTTACACCGCTTTCAGCTTTGTTGTTACACCGCTTTCAGCTTTGTTGTTACTCTGCTTTCAGCTTTGCTGTTACACCGCCCAGAAATCTCCCTTGCTCTCTTGCTCTCATTCTCTCAATCTGCTCATGAAAGAATGAATGATCTTTTTCCTCCTTTTCCTCCCTTAACCCAACCCTAAGTGACTTTTGGGTGATCCCTAAATCCAATGGCTGAAATAGATTTAGATCAATGGCTGAGATTAAATGCTCATTTAAATCTCACTTTCTATTTTTTAATTCACCCCACTTTAATAAAGACCCACTTAATCATTTATTTCCAAAGTCACTTTTCCTTTAAAATTTTTCATTGACTTTATAAAAGTCACTTTAAAATTAGACTTAGTAACTTTATCACTTAAAGTCACTTTTAAATTAGATTTAACTTTATAAAAATTATAAAGTTACTTTAGGAGAAAAATTAAATTCTTTTGGACACTTTTCCCTAGGCCAAAGATCAAAGCCTAAGGGAACCACCTGTCCTCCGGTACCAAATTTCAACACTCCCTCTTACCGAGGAAGGTGTTCCTCACCACACCCATCTTGTCTCTGAAATAGACATGCTTGCCCCGTGGTAAGGCTTTGGTAAGAATATCTGCAACCTGCTCATCAGTGGAAATATACTCAAGTTTCACAGCTCCCTTCTGCACATAGTCTCTGATGAAATGATATCTGATCCCGATATGCTTTGACCTGTCATGAAATACTGGATTCTCCGTGAGTTTAATGCAACTCTGATTATCACAGTAAATCACTGAAGGTCTCAACGGCTGACCAAATAAGCCAAACAACATCTTGCGAAGCCAGATGGCCTCACAACTAGCTAGACTAGCTGCCATATACTCTGCTTCCGCTGAACTCAGTGTTACTGACTGCTGCTTCCGGCTGAACCATGACACTACTGCTGAACCCAACCCAAAACAGCACCCTGAAGTGCTCTTCCTATCAGAAGCACAACCTGCCCAATCAGAATCAGTGTATCCTGCCAATCTCACTCCATCTCCCTGCCTGTAGTCCAGACCATAATCCATTGTCCCCTGCAAGTACCGCAAAATGTGTTTTGCAGCCACCCAGTGAACCTTCCTAGGCTCACACATAAACTCACTCATCGTGTTGACTGCAAAACAGATATCTGGTCTGGTGTTGACCAAATACATCAAGGAACCAATCAGCTGCCTGTACAATGTGGGATCCACCAACTCGGAATCCGAAGCATGAAGCTTCTTCCAGTTGGTGATCATCGGTGTCGACATGGGCCTACAATCCTCCATGTGGAATCTGCTAAGGATGTCCACAATATACTTCCCCTGCCCCAGGAAGAAATGCCCCTCCTCCTGCCACACCTTCAAACCCAAAAAGTAATGCATCAAGCCGATGTCCTTCATCTCAAACTCCGCCGCAAGATCTCTCTTGCAGTGCTCTATGAGTCTCTCTGCACCTGTAATGACCAAGTCATCCACATATAGCACCAGAATGAGAGGCTCCTCACCAATCACAATAAAGTAAAGGTTCGGATCTGCCTCACTCTTTGTGAAACCCATCCCCTGCAAATATGTATCTATCCTGGAGTACCAAGCTCTGGGAGCTTGCTCCAGGCCATAAAGGGCCTTCTTCAGTCTGCACACATGGGACTCCTTCCCATGCACCTCAAAGCCCTGTGGCTGCTCAATGTACACCTCCTCCTGTATGAAGCCATTGAGAAATGCGGTCTTCACATCCATCTGGTGGATCTTCCAACCCATCTCTGCTGCTATCGATATAATGGAGCGGATCGAAGTATATCGAGCCACGGGAGCGAAGGTCTCCTCATAATCAACTCCCTCTACCTGGGAGAACCCTCTAGCCACAAACCTTGCTTTGAATTTCTCAATGCTGCCATCTGCAGCATGCTTTACCTTGTAAAGCCATCTGGAAGTAACCACGGATTTGCCCTCAGGCCTCGGCACCACCTCCCAAACATCATTCTTCATGATAGAAGAATACTCCTCCTGCATGGCCTCTCTCCAGACCTGCTGGCTAGCTGCCTCCTCATAGCTAGAAGGCTCAGAGTCAAGGATGCTGGTAACCATCGCCATATAACTACAAAACCTCTCAGGTGGTCTACTCTCTCTGACCGGCCTCTTCGGCTCGGCAACAGATGTGGCATCTCTCAAGGTGTCCTGAAGCCACTTGGGCTTCCTCTTCCCTGAGCATGCTTCTCCCATAGGAGAATGAAACTCCTCCTCCTCATCACCATCAGTAGCCTGAACTCCTGACTGTCTGTCTGCTGTCCTCCTGCCTGCACCTGAACCTGTAGAAGCTGAGGTACCGTGTAAACTGTCCATCAGTGGACTCCCTAGTGAACTGCTCTGCATGCTGCCCGGAGCACCACCCCTCTCGCTCGGTGAGCCACTGCTCACTGATGGACTTGACATCCTCATAGATGTACCTCCGGATCCTCCTGATCCCTGCCCACTAGATCCCTGCGACTGACTCAACTATTGCTGAGGGTCTGGCTGATCCAGATACTCTAACTCCCGTGACCTCCTAAAGGCCCTGTCCTCCTCGAACTTCACATCCCGTCTGACAACAACTCTCCTCTGTGCAGGAATGTAAATCCGAAAGGCCTTTGAGGTCTCACTGTAGCCCACAAAGATACCCTTCTCTGCGGTGGGCTCTAGTTTGGTCCTCTTCTCCTTGGGTATATAGGAGTATGTAATGCATCCAAAGATATGAAGATGACCAAGATCAGGCTTCTTCCCAGAGAAAGCCTCCTCCGGAGTCATGTGCCCCAAGGCACGATGCGGACTCCTGTTCTGCAAGGAAACAGCTGTGTTGCAGGCCTCTGCCCACAAGAACAATGGCAACCCCTGATCATGTAACATGGCTTTGGCAGCCCCTATGATGGATCTGTTCTTCCTCTCCGCAACCCCGTTCTGCTGGGGGTTGTAAGGAACAGTGAACTCCCTCCTAATGCCTGCCTCCGCACAATAGTCAACAAACTCTCCAAGGGTGTACTTTCCTCCATTGTCAATGTGACCCTGGAAAAACCCCCTACAACTCTTGGGGAAAACCAGTTTGAGAGCTCTTCTTTATTTCTGGAAAATGTCTTTTTACAGTAGGAGAAATGTTCAGCAAACAAAAATCAACAAACAGACTTTTACAACTTATCTCAGCCTTGCTGAAACACCGTTGCTGTTACACCGCGGCTGTTGTTGTTACACCGCTGCTGTTGCTGTTACACCGCGGCTGTTGCTGTTACTCCGCTTTCAGCTTTGCTGTTACACCGCTTTCAGCTTTGCTGTTACTCCGCTTTCAGCTTTGTTGTTACACCGCGTTCAGCTTTGCTGTTACTCCGCGTTCAGCTTTGCTGTTACACCGCTTTCAGCTTTGTTGTTACACCGCTTTCAGCTTTGCTGTTACTCCGCGTTCAGCTTTGCTGTTACACCGCTTTCAGCTTTGTTGTTACACCGCTTTCAGCTTTGTTGTTACTCTGCTTTCAGCTTTGCTGTTACACCGCCCAGAAATCTCCCTTGCTCTCTTGCTCTCCTTCTCTCAATCTGCTCATGAAAGAATGAATGATCTTTTTCCTCCTTTTCCTCCCTTAACCCAACCCTAAGTGACTTTTGGGTGATCCCTAAATCCAATGGCTGAAATAGATTTAGATCAATGGCTGAGATTAAATGCTCATTTAAATCTCACTTTCTATTTTTTAATTCACCCCACTTTAATAAAGACCCACTTAGTCATGTATTTCCAAAGTCACTTTTCCTTTCTAATTTTTCATTGACTTTATGAAAGTCACTTTAAAATTAGACTTAGTAACTTTATCACTTAAAGTCACTTTTAAATTAGATTTAACTTTATAAAAATTATAAAGTTACTTTAGGAGAAAAATTAAATTCTTTTGGACACTTTTCCCTAGGCCAAAGATCAAAGCCTAAGGGAACCACCTGTCCTCCGGTACCAAATTTCAACAGGCCTCTCTCTCTCGTGTTAGGGTTTCTACAGTTACTAGGCAAGACGAAATTTTGAAGTTGCATCGAAGCTATGAAGTTGCATCTAGGTTGAAACTGTAAACCTATGAAGTTGCATCGAAGCTACATCGAAGTTGTTAAGCTTCATTGAAGCTGTGAAGTTGCAGCTAGGTCAAAGCTTTGAAAGATCAAAGTTGTGAATGTGTTGGAGAGGTCAATGTTACAGTAGAATCTATTGGACATAGTAGTAGAAGAATCTGTTGGAGGGATCGAAGTTGCAGAAGAATTTGTTGGAGGTCGAAATTGCCGGAGTTGTTGAGAAACTACTAGAAGGAGAGCTCGTCAAGGGACTTGGTCTTACAAGGTCTTGATCAAGGGTCATAAGTCTTGTAATTCGTCAATTAAAGATTTTATAAGAAGAGAAGAATTATTGTGGGTTTTCCTCCCAACTAGAGAGGTTTTGGCCCTGGTTGATCGCCCATATCTTGTGTCCTCTTGTCTCACTGTTCTTTATGGTTTGGTAGTTGTTTGATGAAAAGAACACAATAACAATTAAGTTGAAGAAGAATCCAACTAAGATAAGCAAAAATACATCTCAAGCAGTTATCAAAGCAAGAGAAATCACACAATCTAGCTACCCTAGATTTCTCAACATGGTATCAGAGCTAAGATGATTATATCAAGGAAAGGAAACTTAAAGGACACTCAAGGGCCGAAGCACTAGAAGATCATCAAGAGCATCAATCATCAAGAAGGACCCTAACTCATCCAAAGAAGGGTTATACACTTGAAACATTCTTGAGAAGCTCACATCATCATCACAAAGATAAGATCTACAGGACCCTACCTCCACTTAAACAAGGACTACTAAATGAAGCATCTTGAAGTCTCTACATTCAAGGGAAGCAAGAAGAGGTGTTGTCATCATCATCAAGGAATCAAGGTGATCTCCCTCTCTTTGAAGGATCACTTTTGATGGAAGACATCTTCTATTATCAATATCAACATCATCATCAAAGTCAAGAAGGCATCAAGTTGAAGATATTGACATCAAGGAGGATCTTCACTCGACAAGTACCTTTGTATTTATGACTGAATTTGCTATCAAAATGACTTCATTTTGCAAGGAAAGCAACAAATTGGTCGAGTCACCAAACTTTCTTGCATGGAAGAAGAGGACAGATTTGATCCTCATAGAAAATGAAGTCATTGAACATGTTAAGGGATCAATTACTAAGCCTCCAAAGGAAAAAAACCCAAGCTCTAGCAAAGTATATGAAAGGGGGAGTAAGGGCTCAAAGGATTCTCATTGAATCCATCAAGAATCCCCTCATACCTTATGTATCAAAGTTGGAGACATCAAAAGAAATATATGACAAGTTAATAAAATTGTTTTCCGTATGTACTGCAGGAGAAGTGATATCTTTGAGGAACGAACTATACAAAATGAAGATCTCAAAGGAAGATGGAATAGCCCCATATTTTATGAAGGTATCAGAAATAAGAGACCAACTACATGAGTTGGGAGAAATAATGTCTGATAAAGAAATGTGCACCATAGTGCTCAATGCACTTCCAGAGGAATGGGTAAACTTCACATCTAGCTAAGTCACCTGACACGGGGATTCGGGACACGTAGGATTCGGGATTCATGGTGTCGGATTCGGGACACGCTGACCCCCCGGAACAGGACACGTTAGGACACGTTATATATTATTTTATTAAAAATATATATATATATAATATATATTTAAAAAAAATATATATATATATATATATATATATATATATATATATTAAAAATTAGATATTATCATATTTCTTACACAAATTTTAATTAATGATACAAATTTATTGATTTCAAACATAGATCTTCATCTATAGCTATTAGCATGCATAGTACATACAAAATTCAAATAAATGTCAGTGGTACTGGTCACATAAATGATAAATCTATTAAAAATTTAAATCATGATTCATAATTCATAACTGAAAGACAACTTACAACTACAAGATAGTAAGATAAACACACTGACAACTGTAGTTTTCTCATTAAGTCATCAAATCAAAATGTGTTACATAGGTAGTGTTGGTGCAATGCCAATGGCAAATAGAAATAGAAAATATAAAACAACTATAGGTATACAAGCCTCAAGGCATCAATCAGCATCAGAATCAGCATCACTGTCCCCATCATCATGGTCCCCACTGCTCTCCTCTACATCCTCCTCCTCCCCTGTATCCATAGTCGCCTTTGCATCTGCTGGTATGGAGGCTGACCCCTCTAAGTCATCAAATCTAACAGGCTCTAGCACTGGATCATTGAGATCCATGTTGGCCAATGCCAACTCAACAATGGTGTCCAAACCCATATCATCAGGAACAGTGTTACTTGGGAGCGGGAGCGAAAGCGGGGAGCGGGAGCGGGAGCGACATATTCAGAAGCTCTTGGTTTGGTGCTCTTGATTAAATACGAGTTCCATACCCTAATACATGACAAAATTCAATGGAAACATTGCAATCCCCCAATCCTAAAATCCTGAAAAACTGATAAGTCTGCTGAATTTTGAATGAAATCTAAAATTCTACTTTCTCCATATGAAATCCAATGAGGCTGGAACCACTCTCAAACATCCTGAGTCATTTCATGGTAATGTTAAAAATTTAAGTAAAAGGATGAAAATGAAGATTAAGGAGAATGCCACTTTTACTTTAAGAATTTAACATTACCATGAATAGCATATCAATACTAGGGCCTAGACTTGATTATGAAGCTGCCAAAATGCTCTACTCCTTGCTGCAACAGCACAAATCACTTACCAAATGAAAATATTAATGAGCAAACACGCCCTTTTCATACCCGCGCTGAGCTTAGCGAGTCCTGGAAACCGGACACGTGTCCTAAAATCGCGACACGCCCTTGAAAATCGCGACACGCCCTCGGACACGACGTGTCCTGTGATTTGGACACGAATCCGGACCGAATCGTGTCGGATTCGCCGGATTCGGGATTCGCAGGGGGTTTAGGACGAATCCGGTTTCCTAGACATCTAGCATCTTTGGAAAGAAAAAAGCCACCCCATTCAATGAACTTTGGTCATTATGTAAAATTGAAGAAACCAGGTTGAAAGCAAAGAGCAATGTGGGACCAGGTGAACAAGTTCAAGCATTCACAAACATGGCTAAGAAAAAATGAAAGTTTGGGAAATCTGGTTCTCATAAAAAGAAGAAGTTAATTTTAGGCAACAATGGTATGTTTTATGCTTTAGAGCAATTTTACTTCAATTTCTTTATTAACCCAATATCAATATCCCGATTAGCAATCACATCAACATGATAGTAAAATGTAGATAGAACATAACATAAATAGTAGAAGACAAGCCAAGATAAGAGGACACAAGATTTGGCACTAGCCAGGGACAAACCCCAATGTGGGGAAACCATTGATCAATTCTTCTTATAGTCTTCAATAGTTCAGCAAAGAGAGAGATAGTACAATTTACAAATCTGATAATTTATAACAGCAGCAAAAGAGCCCTAACGAGAAAAGTCAACGCTAACCAGCAGGTCAAATTTGACCCTCAGCAAATCGGTCAACTTTGGCCTCCAAACAGCAAGATAAAACAGCCCTCAAAACAGTCAAATTCAGTCCAGTCAAACAACCCACCTGCAGTCAGCCCTAGCTACAGTCAACGTTAGTCAACAGACAATGTTTAGCCTCGATTTCTGTGCCCATAAATGCGGCCTGCCCAAACAGAGATAGCCCTCACAAAAACGCAGTCAAAGGAGGTCAACGTATGCTGGTCAATGCTTGGTCAAACTGTCCAGAAATTCGGTCCCCTGAAATTTCGCTCTCCTGAAATTTTGGACGTGTGGAGAGAGAGAGAGGTCCAGAAATCCGTACCCAATCAATGAGGAGAAAGAGAGAGAAGTGTGAAGATGAGTGTGTCCAAATGAGGCTAAGTCACCTTCTATTTATATGCAATGTTGAGGATAAATAGACGTGATTGTTGGGCTTCTGAGCCTACATAAGTTCGTTGGCCGACCTTGACAATTTGACCATAATCAAAATAAATTCATAACTTCATTTGTACATGTCAGAATCAAATGATCTTTAGATCAATCGTGCACCTCTCGGAGAGAGGAATCCAAGAAAAATATCAGATGTCATAAATAAGATGACCCATGTGGAGTTTGGCGCTAGTTACCAATTTTAACACCCCCTCTCAACTAGGGAGAACTCCATCTGCTAATCCATATGCCAGTTTGTACTATCTCTGCTATCAATGCACTACTCTACACTGCTCTTCTTTGCTTTGTTGAACTATGAAGAAAAAGAAGTGATCAAGAATGTTTCATACCATTCTCTACTAACCCGAAGTTAGTTCCAATCAAAGGAGAGTGTCAGTGTCTCATACCACTCTTACTAACCCAAAGTCAGTTCCAATTGATTCCAGATCAATATCAATCAATCTAGCTTAGGGAGTATGGTAGTATACGATGCGTCTATCGATTGTACTATGGTCCCTATCCTCATTTCCCTACTCATTTTCCAGATGAGAGGTACTTCCCATGAGTCCTAGACTGCATGGGTAGGATGTCTCAACAGGGAAAGGATGAACCACTCGTCCTGCC
Organism: Pinus tabuliformis; assembly: GCA_031772625.1. Taxonomy (NCBI): domain Eukaryota; kingdom Viridiplantae; phylum Streptophyta; class Pinopsida; order Pinales; family Pinaceae; genus Pinus; species Pinus tabuliformis. Next base: position 486,657,251 of record CM062819.1, read on the forward strand.
TACAAGTCGACAAGGGGTATTACAGGGGACGGATGAACCACTAACCCTGTACACAACAAACCACTAGGGGAAGGTTGAACCACTCACCCTATGGTTGCTCACCGCTCCAAGAAGTACCCCAACCCATTCCCCCCCCCACCCGAAGCTCCTAGAGCTCAATGTCCATCTCATACAGGACCCTCATAAGAGAGTCTCTCCACAACTCCAAGTCGTTCTCGAAAGGCCAAGAACTTGACCTTCCCCAGGGGCTTTGTCATCATCAATCCCAAGGTGATGGAGCCTTATTGCTCCTCGTTGTACCATATCACAGATAAAGTGGTACCTGATATCTATATGCTTGGAGCGATCATGAAACATGGGATTCTCTGATAATCGGATGCCACTCTAGCTGTCGCAGAAGATTACGATGGTATCTAACACATGTCCAAACAACTCACTGAAGAGCTTCCTCAGCCAGACAGCGTCATAGGAGACCATACTAGCAGCTATATATTCGGCCTCAGCGGTGCTCAAGGCAATCGATTTTTGCTTTTTGCTCATCCAGGATATCGAAGCAGAACCCAAAGAAAAACAACATCCAGAAGTGCAATTGCGATCCACCACACAGCCAGCCCAAACAACATCAGAATAACCACGCAACCTCACATCTCTAGTAGTGTATCTCAGTCCATGAGTGATTGTGCCCCGAAGATATCTCAGAAGATTCTTGGCACCAATCCAATTTATATGATGATGCTCAACCATATATTGGATCAATGTGTTAACTGCAAAACATATATCCGGTCAGGAGTTCACCAAGAACATCAATGCTCCTATGAGTTGACGACACTTCGAAGCATTTCCCAATTCAGGTCCAGCACCACTACCACATAACTTCTTAAAGTTAAGTTCCATCGGAGTAATCACAGGATTGTAATCCACCATCCCGAATCTTTCCAATATCTTCACAACATATTTTCCTTAAGAGGAAAATTTCACCTGTCTTTTGCCAAACCTCCAACCCTAGGAAATAGTGCATCGGTCCTAGGTCTTTCATCTCAAATTCAGAAGCCAACTCCCTCTTACAATTGTGAATGAGAGGGTCTGCACTTCCATCAGCTCCATGCTTGATTTTGTAGAGCCACTTAGAGGTGAAAACCAATTTGTCCTAGGGTCTAGCAACCACATCCCAAATATCATTCTTCATAATTGACTCGTATTCTTCATTCATAGCATCCTTCCATACTTGATGCTTCATGGCTTCTTCGAATGATGAAGGCTCATTTTGAATGATAGTGCTCATGGCAGTCAAATATCCTTGATACTTGTTCGGCTTCTTGCTTTCATGGAAAACCCCCCTTGGTGCAATGTGTCTCTCGGCATCTTCAAGAGTCTCCCTAAGCCATGAGGGTCTCCTTTAGAAGGAGGGCTCATGAGGAGGAGGATCAACAGGGTCCATAGGTTCATCAGCATCAAGCATCATTTTGTCTTCTTTTGCATCCTAATTTCCGGTGCCAGCTTCTTTGTCCTTCCCTAGGATAGGAAGGTTGTTGATCTTCTTAAGGGCCATATCTTCGTCGAAGGTGACATCATGACGTATCTCAACTTCCTTTTGACCAGCCACATAAATTCTATATCCCTTAGAATTTTCACTATAGCCCACAAAGATTCCTTTCTTCGTAGATGCACCCAATTTGCTTGTTTTCTCTTTCGACACATGAAAATATACGGGACTTCAAAAATTCTAAAATGAGAGACATCGGGTTTCTTACCAGTGAACATTTCTTCGGGGGTCTTGGAGTCCACTACTTGATGAGGGCATCGGTTTTGAACATACACGACAGTATATGCAGCTTCATCCCATAGGAACTTCAGAAGGCCTTGATCATGAAGCATGGTATGAACTGCTTCTACAATAGAGCGATTCTTCCTTTCAGCCACACCATTTTTCTCAGGAGTGTATGGCGTTGTAGTCTCCCTCTTAATGCCAGCTTCTCTACAATAATCTTGGAATTCATTGGATTTGTACTCGGTCCCATTATCAGTCCTCAATATCTTGATTTTCTTCTCGGATTGGTTTTCGATCAAGGCTTTGAAGTGTCGGAACCAGGTGAACACTTCATCCTTCTTCTTCAAGAAGTAGATCTAGGTCTTGCGAGAATAATCATCCGTAAAGGTGAGATAATATAAGTATCCTCCCAAAGAGTTTACGGGCATCATACCAAATATGTTGGAGTGGATCAATTGCAATATATCTGTGGTCTTGCTATTACTTGAGGGGAATGGTCCCCTTATAAGTTTTCCTTCAGCGCATCCCAAACATACACCTTCATGATCTACTTTAAACTGTCTCACATCGGGTAAGGCCTTATAATGAAGATGGGCAAACCTTCGGTACCATAGTTCAGAATGTAGAGATGTGTCGCAAGACATGGTTCCCAATGGACTTCCTCCAACTTGATACGAAGTGTCAACCCTGAACCCAAGAGTAAAGGCATCTTTATAATTTCTTTTCCAAACATGTACCTTTCCATCGATAAAAGCCACCTTGAATCCTTTGTCTTCCATGGCTGAAATGGACACCAGGTTCTTCTTGAGATCAAGTACATATAGTACTTCTTGCAAATGAATAGTGTTACCTTGATTTAATTGAAGGGTAACATTCCCCACTCCCTTCACGGGATAGGTGGCATCGTCTCCAAAGATGATCTCCAAGTTTGTCTCCTTTTCTATCAGATTAGAGAGGGCTTCCTTGCATCTGGTGAAGAGCCTTGAGGCACTACTATCAATCAGCCAATTTCCCAAAGTGTCCGAAGGAGAGGCAACAAAGAGGGCCGATATAAGATAGTACCATTTTTGCTTATTGTTAACACATTTGATTCTTCATGCCTAGAGTTCCTTGATTTCTTGGAGGGTCGACCATTTCCTTGATGTCCCGCATTCCTTTTTCCTTTGCCATTGGACCTTCCATTCCTTTGATCGTTGTTGTTGAAGTTGCTCCTAGAATGATTGTGATCATCATCATGCGATGTGTCCCTTCTATTTGGACACTCCCTTGCATAGTGGCCAAACTTATTGCAAACAAAGCACTTGCCCTTCCTTCCTCGCTTAGATCCAGGCTTTCCATAGAAATGACCTTTGCATTATTTCTCCTTTTCGCATGAGCGGAGAATGCAGTGGGGTTGCTTCTATTAGAAGGCATTTCTTGCTCCACCATTCTTGTTTCTTCTTGAATGCATCTTGACATCAATTCTTCAAACCCTGTAATTCGATCATTGTTGAGGACGGTGGTTCTAAATACATACCACTCAGGTGGGAGTCCTCCAAGGGTGGTGAGAGTAAGTTCTCTGTTAGAAATGACTTCTCCAATCAAGAGTAGATCATTCTTGATTTCAGTAATCCTCAAGAAATAGGATTGAATGTCCTCGTCCTTGCCCTTCTTAATATCCTTCAGCATATTCTTGAGAAATAGAATTTGATTAGCATTACTAACCTTGAACATGCCGACCAACCTGTCATAGATCTCCTTGGAGGTCTTCAATTCGAAGATGTAGGCCACCAGATGCTTGTCAATGGAATCCCTCATAATCTTCTTTGCTTTGACTTCAGCCCTATTGTACTTGGTCTTCCCAGCAGCTAACGCATTTGAAGGAGGTTCAGGGATTTTACCCTGCACATAGTCCATCACTTCTTTTTCTTCCAAGGGCAAATCAAGAGGCATCTTCCATCCATGATAGTCAAATTTATCATGGAGCTTGTCTTCAGTCGGTAAGTAGGGTGACGAACCCATTGAACCTTTTGTCCTTGTCCAACTGTCTTTAGTGATTGCTCTTTCACTCTTGCTTGGGCATTGTCTTCACCTCAGCTCTAATACCATGTTAGTTTTAGGCAACAATGGTATGTTCTATGCTTTAAAGCAATTTTACTTCAATTTCTTTATTAGCACAATATCAATATCCAGATTAGCAATCATATCAACATGATAGTAAAATGCAAATAGAACATAAACATAAACAGTAGAAGACAAGCCAAGCCAAGACAAGAGGACACAAGATGTGGCACCAGCCAAGGACAAACACCAATGTGGGGAAACCCTTGATCAATTCTTCTTATAGTCTTCAATAGTTCAGCACACAGAGAGATAATACAATTTACAAATCTAATAATTTATAATAGCAACAAAAGAGCCTTAACCAGAAAAGTCAATGCTGGTCAACATGGCAAACTTGACCCTCAACATCAATCAACTTCAGTCAATTCGACCTCCAAATAGCAAGATAAAACAACCCTCAAAACAGTCAAATTTAGCCCAATCAAAGTTTGGTCAAATAGCCCACTTGCGGTCAGCCCTAACTGCAGTGAATGATGGTCAACAGTGAATGTTTAGCCTCGATTTCTGTGCCCAAAAATGCAGCTTGCCCAAACAGAGATAGTCGTCACAAAAACACAGTCAAAGGAGGTCAACTCTTGGTCAAACTATCCAAAAATTAGGTCTCCTAAAATTTCGGCCTCCTGAAATTTTGCTCTAAAACAGCGCTCAAAATAGTCAAATTCAGCCCAGTCAAATTCTGGTCAAATAGCCCACCTACAGTGAGCCCTAATTGCAGTCAACGCTGGTCAACAGTCAATGCTTAGCCTTGATTTCTGTGCCCAAAAATGCGACCTGCCCCAAACAGAGATAGCCCTCACAAAAACGCAGCCAAAGGAGGTCAAAGCATGCTGGTCAACGCTTGGTCAAACTGTCCAAAAATTCGGTCTCTTGACATTTCGGACTCCTGAAATTTCGCTCTCCTGAAATTTCAGACGTGTGGAGATGGAGAGGCCCACGAAATCCATACCCAAGCAATGAGGAGAGAGAGAGAGAAGTGTGAAGATGAGTGTGTCTAAATGAGGCTAAGTCACCTTCTATTTATATGCAATGTTGAGGATGAATAGACATCACTGTTGGGCTTCTGAGCCTACATAAGTTTGTTGGCCGACCTTGACAATTTGACCATAATCAAAATAAATTCATAACTTCATTTGTACATGTCAGAATCAGATGATCTTTACATCAGTCCTACACCTCTCAAAGAGAGGAATCTAGGAAAAATATCAATTGTCATAAATAAGATAACCCATGTGGAGTTTGGCCCTAGTTGCCAATTTTAACAGAAAAAGAATGTGTCAAAAGTCCAATGCTATGGTTGTCAGGAATATGGGCACTACAAGAGAGATTGTCCGAAGTTCAAGAAGGACAACAAGAGGAAAGAAAGAAATGAAACTCATATCACCAAAGAAGTGGAAGAACCTGATGAGAAGAAATCCAAAGGGATAAATCTTCACTATTAGGGTTTCTCCAATGCATAGCAAGGAGAAGTAGGAGGTGAAAAGATCTCCACCACGACAATCAAGATGATAAGTATTATGAAAAGATGCATATTAGTAGAAGATGGCATCATACTAGAAGCATACCATTAAAGCAAGAGCTCATGACATCATTAGAGAAGCTTGAAAGAATAGCTGAAGTAGAAGTCTACAAAGATGTAGCAGTTATCATATAAAGGAAGTAGCTCTTGGCAACCTCATTGAAATCATATATAGTACATATGATTGAATGAATGTCATCTAGCATGATAGAAGGAATTCATCATATATCATCATCATGAGAAAGGAGCATTTGTCGGATAAGGATAATCGAGATCCTCCATTAGAATCTTCACTAGAAGGTACACCGCTATTTGGAAGAAGCAAGTGTCTTACTGATCATTCCACCTTGTGTCAGATACATTGTTTAGAAGGATGATGGTATGGTGACAAAGGAGTGCAACAGGTCAAGATGATTGAAGTACTCTCAAAGGAAGTTACAAAAGGAAGTCTAATTGACCAAAAGGAGAAAAGAGGTATGTATATATTTGATAAATTAACTTTTAAGTCATGTTGTCATATAGTTGCAGATAGCATGGGTAGATGCTCTACCTCGTGAGCATGATCAAGGATATCTTCTTTTGAAAAGATGCATGAAGGCATGGTTCAAATATTGATAAGATGAAATCAACATAATATGTCATCATATGGAATATGAGGTAGTTGACAAAGATCAAGGAACTATGTATGGAAATTTCCTGGGAAGCAATATGTGAAGAAAGAAAGAAGAGATCATGAAAGATGCAACTACGGTCACAGGAAGTCAACATCTGACGACTAGAAGAATTGATCATGACATCTCCATAGAGAAGAAGACTGTGATAAGGTCTATAAAGAAAAGAGACCCTTGACATATGAAGTCTTAGAGATGTGTTTATGAATGGTGCAGGATGTTGCCGGTAAGCAAGATGTCATGATGAAAGGCCATCACAAAAGGTAGCATTGATTTGATGTTCATTTTTTATTTTTGAACAACATCTGGATGGGTTGATACAGGGCTACTGAAAAGAGAGTTGTAGATGTCACCTACAACTAGCACTCGTGGTTGGATGAAAGAACCTGGAGAAAACATGACTTGAAAGAGGTAATTGTACGAGGAAAAAGCCAAATGGGGACCAGAGGATCACTTTCTGACAAAGAGAAGGATGACATGACCACCGTGGCTCATAAAGCAAAGTGATGGATGGTTGATGCCCTACAAAAGATGAAGGCTCCATAATGTTGAAGATGAACTTTATGACATCAAAAGGAAGAGCCCCACAAGCAGTTGATAGTCCCATGATTTCCACCTAGATCAGAAAGTTGTTGGAAGCAAGTCAATGGTTAAGAGGGAGCTTGGACAAGTCCCTGAATAAGAGGTTTCTTGTGTGCATTCCCTGTACAGGAATGGGTACATTCCTTTATAGGAAAGGGTATATCTTCCCTAGTGTTGAGGGAGAGATAGACACATCATTCTTGTCTTCACTCTGGAAAGAAAGAATGGAGGATTGGGTAAGCATCTAGCATAGGATACTCTTTGAGAATGAGGTAGGGCATCCAAGATAAGAGTAGTCGTAGAGGACCGATATTCTTTGAGGACTGGCAATCCAAGATAAGAATAGTCCTGGAAGGACATACTTTGTGAACACCCGAGTGGGGTATGTACCTTGAGAGACAATGATGATGGTGTCTATAAGTCATTGGTCTCGCCAACATTGTGCTCTGATCTTGTGGAGAGATAAAGTTGTTAGTCAAGGCCTTACTATGTGACAATGTTGGTTATTATGATGCTATGCTAAACAGATGGCATACCATTTCGACTCTTCTTATGAGAATCTTCAGATTGAGAATATCCAAGTACCTTGTGTGGATTATGAATACCTCCCTACTTAAGAGGAAGTGTTGAAATATTTAACTAGGTTCGATCTTCATAATGACATATGTAATCATGATTTTATGTATTTAATGAAAAGAGAAAAGTAAATTTATTACTGTTAATCTTGAGGCATGGGTTTCTTGCTCAAGGGAGATTTATTTTTAATTCAAGCACCCATTAAGTGCTTCTATGGCTTTTCATTGAGTCTACAAGTCAATTGAGTCATTGTCATGTATGAATGACCCTTTTACACATGTTACGGAAGTCAAAAAGACCCTCCAACACCTCGTCATGGCACAAAAATCAAGTCGACCTACATGAAGGGACACGTCGGCCTAAAGATAGCAATTCATACCCCTCAAAAGCCTATATATAAGAAAGAACTCAACCTGATTTGGACACACTCTTAAGCAAGTTCGATCTCCTCAAGATAGAAGCTGAAAAAGGACGAAGAAGAACAAGAACAAGATTGAAGTTTTGGGCCTCTCTCTCTCTCTCTCTCTCTCTCTCTCTCTTGTGCTATGGTTTCTAAAATTACTAGGCAAGAGGAAATTTTGAAGTTGCATCAAAGTTGTGAAGCTACATATAGGTTGAAATTGTTAAGTTGTGAAGCTGCATCGAAGTTGTGACGCTGCAACTAGGTCGAAGTTGTGAATCTACTAGAGAGGTCTAAGTTGCAATAGAATCTGTTGGACAAAGTCGCAGAAGAACCTACTGGAGGGATCAAAGTTGCAAAATAATTTGTTGGGCAGATGAATTTTCTTGAGGTCAAAATTGCAAGAGTTGTTGAGAAACTACTAGAAGGAAAGCTCGTCAAGGGACTTCGTCTTGGAGTGTCTTGGTCAAGGGTCAAAGGTCATGGAATTCGTCAATTGAAGATTCCATAAGAAGAGAAGAATTCTTGTGGGTTTTCCTATCAACTAGAGAGATTTTATCCCTGGTTGATCGCCTATATCTTGTGCCCTCTTGTCTCATTGTTCTTTATGGTTTGGTAGTTGTTTGATGAAAAGAACACAATAATAATTAAGTTGAAGAAGAATCTAACTAAGACGCAAAAATACATCACAAGCGGTGATCAAAGTAGGAGAAATCACACAATCTAGCTAGACTAGATTTCTCAACACTTTGGGCATTTTGTATTATGTAAAAGAAATTTATTTTTGAGTCATAAAATACCCTCCAAAACCTTGTCAACGAGCTGTAACAAATCGACCTACATGAAATATCAAGTCGGCCTCATGGAGGCAATTTGTACCCTAGAAAGCCTATATATAAGAAGGAACTCGACCTCATTTGAGCACAAGAAAAGCAAGTTCGATCTCCTCAAGAAAGAAATGGGAAAAATGATGAAAATCAAGGATAAAAGGAAAAAGAGAAAGATCGAAATTCTGGACCTCTCTCTCTCTCTTATGTTAGGGTTTCTAAAGTTGTTGGGCAAGTCGCAATTGCAGAAGTTGTTGGAGGTCGATGTTGCTGGAAAGTTGTTGGGGGTCGAAGTTGTTGGAAAAGTTGTTGGGGTCGAAGTTATTAGAGAAATTGTTGGAGTCGAAGTTGTCGTTGGATGTTAAGTTATGGTATGTTCTATGCTTAGAGCAGTTTACTTATCTTTCTTATTATTATCCACAGATTAGCAATCACATGTACATTAAGTAAAGTGCAGATAGAACATTAAATGATCAATAGAAAACAAGCCAAGACAAAAGACACAAGATGTGGCGGCTAGCCAGGGACAAACCCCAATACGGGAAAACCCTTTGATCAAATCTTCTTTTATCTTCAATAATTCAGCAGAGAGAAATAGTACAAAAATCTGATTTACATCAGCAGCAGCAAACCCTAGATCAGCCCTAAACTAGGGCAGTCAATATCTTCCAAATCGACCGTCGGATCGCCTTGATTCCTTCACCAAAAAATGTGGCCTTCCAAAGAGAGTCAGGTTCATCCACTGTGCAGTCCAGGGAGAGAGAATGATGGGCAACGCTGGTCAAACTTCTGATCTGCAATTGCAGCCCTAAAATCTGCGTCATTCCTTCCACGTGTGAGAGAAGAGTCTTTTCTGCAAATGAGGAGAATACTCCTTGCAAAATGTTGGGGATGAATAGATGCGATTGTTGGGCTTCTGAGCCTACATAAGTCGCTGGCCAACTTTGACAATTAGTCCATAATCAAAATAAATTCATATCTCCATAAACACTTATCGCAATCAGATGATCTTTAGATCAATCCTACACCTCTCGACGAGAGGATTCTAATAAAAACATCATCATCTATGAATAAAGTGACCCACATGAAGTTTGGCCCTAGTTGCCAATTTTAACACTGGAAGGTCTAAGGTTGTTGTTGCAAGTTGTGTAAGGAATGTTCATCAAAAAGGAAGGTTGACTTGCTCTTGGAGGGGTCTTTGTCAAGGGTCTTAGGTCTTGGCATTCGTCATTTGAAGATTCTATAAGAAGATAAGAATTCTTCTAGGTTTTCCTCTCAAGAGGAGATGTTTTGGCCCTAGCTAGCATCCTACATTTTGTGTCCTCTTGTCTCTTTGAGCTTCATTGTTTGGTAGTTGTTTGATGATAGAGAACACAATAATAATCAAGTGAAAGAATAAGTTAATAACAAGTACGTCAAGTTAAGTAAGAGAACATCATATGCAATTATCAAAGTAAGAGAAATCGACTTATCTAGTTGCCCCTATATTTCTCAACATGGTTTCAAAGCTAAGGTGACAAGACAAGAAGAGGCAGTTTGAAGATCATCAAGAAGGACCAATCCAAACATCATTTTGAAGAAAGGAACCAAGGAGCATTAAAGAGGACTACCCATCTCATCACAAGGATCATCTCATCTAAAAGCATCAACACTTTGCAGAAGACCTCAAAGCCCCTACACTCAAAGAAGGATTCAACATTTGAAGCACCTTGGGAAGCATCCACATTCTACATTATCATCCAAGGAAACAAAAAGGAGCACCATCATCTTTGAAGAAGGAAGACATCTTCAAGAAAGCAATCATCATCAAGAAGGGATCTTCAATCATCAACACCATCAAGAAGACATCAAGTTGAAGATATCATCTACAAAACAAGCATCTTCACTTGACAAGTAAGTATTTCATATTTATGTCTGAATCTACGATCAAAATGACTTCATTCTGCAAGGAAAGCAACAAATTGGTTGGCTCATCAAATTTCCCTGCATGGAAGAAGAGAATAGACTTGATCCTCATAGAGAATGAAGTTATTGGACATGTTAAGGGTTCAATCTCCAAACCATCACAAGAGGAAGTTTAAGCACTATCGAAGAATATGAAAGGGAAATAAGGGCTCAAAGAATCCTCATAGAATCAATCAAGGATTCCATCATCCCTTATGTATCAAAGTTGGAGAAAACTAACGAAATCTATGATAAGCTGATAGAATTGTTCTCCGTAAGCACTGCAGGAGAATTTATATCATTGGGAACCGAGCTATACAAGATGATGGTATTAAAAGAAGAATGTACAGCCTCATACCTCATAAGGATGTCACAAATAAGAAATCAACTTCAAGAATTAGGAGAAATAATGTCCAATAAAGAAATGATCACCGTTGTGCTCAATGCACTACCTGATGAATGCGAAAACTTTGTATCAAGTATCTATGGAAAGAAGGAAGCCACTCCATTCAGTGAACTTTGGTCATTATAAAAGACTGAAGAAACTAGGTTGAAGGCAAAAAGCAGTATTGGATCAAATGAACAAATTCAAGCATATGTTGCCATGGCCAGGAGAAAAGGAAAGTTTGATCCTCGAAAAAAGAAGAAGATTGATATGTCAAAGATACAATGTCATGAGTGTAATGAATATGGGCAGTTTAAAAGGAATTGTCCCAAACTAAATAAGGAAAACAAGAAGAGAAAGGAAAGAAATGAAGCCCATGTTACCAAAGAAGTGGAATAAATAAAAAAGAAGAAATCAAAGGAGGAAGTGAAAGATCTCTACTATGACTAAGATAATCTCCTTCATTTGGTTCTTTTCAGATATAGAGAGAATAGAAAGCATCACGAATATGATTGGATGCATTATAGCAAAACAGAGATGACATCATCATAGAAGCATGGAAGGATAGTTGAAGTAGAAAGTCTAGATGGTTGTAGCAGACACCATGATAGAAATGGCATCTTAATTGGAAGCATATAACGAAAATAGATGTGGTAGTATATATGGTTAGAAGAAAGTCATCTAGCAAGATAGAAGATAAAGAAAGGTCATCATGCATTATCATTATCAGAAAGGAGCATTTGCAAAATGAGGATCATCGAGATCCTCCACTAGAATGTTTATGAGAAGGTTCACCTCTACTTGGAAGAAGCAAGTGTCCCATTGATTGTCTACATTCCACCTTGTGTGGGATCCATTGTTTAGAAGAATGATGGTATGGTGACAAAGGAGTGCAACATGTTGAGTTGGTTGAAGTACTTTCATCTTGAAGCAAGAAAAGGAAGTTGCTAGAAGGAAGTCTAGATGACCAAAAATAGGAAAAGGTGCGTATATATTTAATAGATAAAGTCATGTCATCATATAGTTGTAGATAGCATGGTTGAATTACCCTATCTCATGAACATGATCGAAGAAGAAGGATCTCTTCCATTAGAATGATGCATGAAGGCATGCAGACAATGTGCCTTTAACTCTTCTACATATTCATAAGATGAAATCAACATAATCTGACCTCATATGGAATATGGGGTGGTTGACAAGCATGGTTCCTATGTTGAAAGAACCATGTAAAGAAGATCCAGAGGAAAGAAATATGTGAAGAAAGGAAGAAGAGTTCATGAAAGATGCAATTATAGTCATGTAAGGTAACGATAAGTGATCAACATCCAATAACTATAAGAATTAGCTATGACATCTCCATGGAGAAGGTATGAAGGCCCTAATAAAGTCTGAAAAAGAAACAAACCATTGATATTGAATATCTTGGAGATGGAGTCATACATGTGCAAGATGTTGATGTCATGATGAAAGACCATCATAAAAAGGTAATTTTGATTTGATGTTCATTTTGATTTTTGAAAACATCTGGTTGGGTTGAAACAAGGCTACCAAAAGAGACTTGTAGAGATGTCAACTACAACTAGTACTCATGTAATTGGATGGAAGATCCTAAGAGAAACATGACTTGGAAGAGGTACTTGTATGAAGAAAAGCCATATGTGGACTAAAAGATCACATCCGGTGAAGAGAAGGATGACATGACTATAGGTTCAACACTATGGTTCGTTGAAGGAAAGTGATGAAGAAGATGGTCGATGCCCTACAAAGAAGATCTAAAAGATGAAGGCTCCGTGATGAAGAAATTGAATGACATCAGAAATAGGAGCCCTACAAGCAGATGATAGTACCATGATCTCCACCAAAGAGCAGAGAGTCATTGTTGGAAACAAGTCCCTAGTTGAGAGGGAACTTGGGCAAATCCATGGTTAAGAGGGAGCTTGGGGATATTCCTTGTAGAGGAATGATTAGATCCTCCCCGGTTAAGAGGGAGAGACAGATATGGTTCTCTACTTCATGTGTCATGCACTAGACTAGGACTAACATCCGTAAGTCTTAGTGAAGGCCATGAGGGAGAGAAAGACACATCATTTTTGTCTTCATGTTATGAAGAAAGAATGGAGGATTGGGTAAGCATCTGGTTTCCAATACTCTTTGTGGATGTGGTAGGGCATCCAATAGGTAAGAGTAGTTAGAGGAAATTCGTTGAGGATGTGTTATTCCAAGACAAGAATGGTCATAAAAGGACATACCTTGTCAACATCCAAATCGGGTATGTACCTTGAGAGACAAAGATGATGGTGTCTATTAGTCATTGCCTCGCCAACATTGTGCTCTAATCTTGTGGAGAGATAGAGTTGTTAGTCGAGGCCTTGCTATGTGACAATGTTGGTTGGTATGATAAGATGCACTGGTATAAGCTGAGAAAATAGCTTATGAGATGGCTTACCAATCCAACTCTTGTTATGAGAATTCTTCAGTAGGAGAATGTATGAGTACTACCATGTATGGATTATGAATACCTCACTAGTTAAGAGGGAGTGTTGACATGTGTAACTAGGTTCGGTCTTCGTAATGTCTATTATAATCATGATTTTATATATTTGATATTAAAGAGAAAAGAAGTTTATTATTGTTATTCTTGATGCATGGGTTTCATACTCAAGATAAATCTATTTGTAGATCAACACCCATTGAGTGCTTCTAGGTTTGTCATAGAATTATGAAGTCAAAAGAGTCATTATCATACATGTAAGACCCCTTTGGGCAACTTGTATTACATAAAAGAAATTTATTTGAGTCATAAAAGACCCTCCAAGACCTTGTCAACGAGTTGCAAAAAGTCGACCTACATGAAAGATCAAGTCTGCCTCATGAAAGCAATTCGTACACCTGGAAAGCCTATATATAAGAAGGGACTCGACCTCATTTGAGCATAAGACAAGCAATTTCGATCTCCTCAAGAAAGACATTGGGAAAATGATGAAAATGAAGGAGATGAAGAAAAAGAGCAAGATCAAAGTTTTGGACCTCTCTCTCTCTCTCTCTCGTGTTAGTGTTTCTAAAGTTGTTGGGCAAGTCGAAATCGAAGAAGAAGTTGCTGGGAAGTCAAAATTGCAGAGGTTGTTGGGAAAGTTGAAATTGCAGAAGTTGTTGGAGGTCGAAGTTGCTGGAAAGTTGTTGGTGTTATTTTTTGTAGCATCAGAGGTGTTCTAGTGTCGAAACATTGTGAAGAGGCTAAAACACAGGAGTTCTCCATAACCTAGAAATCGTTTCTAGAAATTCCACCTAGAAGTGTCTCAATTAGATTATTAGCATATTTTTAAATATTTCCTATGTCTAAACTTAAGAAATGGGGTTAATTAATCAATATTAATTGAGAGAGGTGTGAATCATCTAGAAACTCACACAGATCGACTAGGAAATAACCTTAGCCCTTGATTAAGTTTTCATCTTTGTCATTGGAGTCGTAGCAGATGATTACAAGAAGAAGTCGATGGGTAGAGGGAGAACACGCACACAAGAGATCGATTTCCTTGGAGAGTTCGATTTTTCCAGAGAGTGGCAGTTGCCAGAAGAGTTCAAGCTTCAGAAGGGAAGCAGAGAGAGAGGGACAAGGACAATGAAATCGAAGGAATATTTTTCCAGATCTGTTGAGTACATTGCAGAGAGTGCGAAATTTCTCCAGGAGGTTGCGCAAAGGCAATGCAAAAGCTTCAGAGGTCAATTTGATTTTGCTAGGGTGAAGTTGGTTATCAGTTCCAAAGGCCAGAAGACATTTCCAAAGTGCCAAAGAGACCGTTTCCCAATCAGCAGTAGGTAGGATGACTTTATTTGCAAAAGTTCTGAGTTGAAGCATTTGAGAGACCGCACATAGGTGATGCAAGGCCTGTGCAAAGCTCAGTGGACAACTTGCTTTTCAAGGGCAATCAAGTGTCGGGATTGCTCGAAGAGAGGGTAATTTCCCTCAGATAATTTTTGCCAGTATTTTCTCTACAGAATTGTCAGTTTTCAACATCCAGATTGTACTTAGATTATTTCACTGTTGCTTAATAATAAAAACCCTTAGTTGCTGCACCAATTTTTCCAAGTTGCGTTTTCCGGGGACATTTGTCCAAAAATAAGTGTGTCAACAGAGACCGCACATAGGTGATGCAAGGCCTATGCAAAGCTCGGTGGACAACTTGCTTTTCAGGGGCAATCAAGTGTCGGGATTGCTTGGAGAGAGGGTAATTTCCCTCAGATAATTTTTGCCAGTATTTTCTCTACAAGATTGTCAGTTTTCAACATCCAGATTGTACTCAGATTATTTCACTGTTGCTTAATAATAAAAACTCTTAGTTGTTGCACCAGTTTTTCCAAGTTGCGTTTTCCGGGGACATTTGTCCAAAAATAAGTGTGTCAACTTTCATGTGTGTGTGCTAGAATATTTCTCAATTTCCAACGCTATTACTTTCCACAGTTTTATTTGTGAAGGTTGCATTGTGATTTATTCGATATTTGACGTAGCAAAAAAATTGTTAAGTAATTAACAATTAGAACAATTAATTCCAGTTGCTACAATAGGATTTCAGACTTGAAATTTTCCCATGGTATCAAAGCGTGATTGATCAAATGGGGAAGCTCAAACGTAGAGACAGAAGAATTTGTTCTTCAGAGGGAGCACCAGGACGATTTCTCTAGGGGCTATGCAGAGCCTAAGCCAGGCAGATCAAATTGCTTTGGGAAGTTATATTTTTTCAATGCGGATTGTCACAAAAAAATTGGTTTGCTAGTTGAGTGATTTGGCAAGCAGAGGGAGCAACAACAACTCATATTTTCGCTGAGCAAATTCCTTTCTTGGATGCAAAAGGGTTTTGCAACAGCAAAATCAGCATCGGGTGGAAGAGAAAGAGCATGAGACCAGTCTCAACCAACCCGAAGTCAGCGTCATAGTGAGTACAACTCCACTGGTCCCAGACCAGTAACATCCTCCACTAACTCAAATCAGTCTCAAAGTGCGTACCACTAGTCCCAAACCAATATCAACTGACCCGAAGTCAGTGTCATAGAATGTACCACTCCTACCACTGGTCTGGAACTAGTATCGCAGTCTCAGAGAGTGTACCACTGGTCCTAGACCAGTCTCAACCAACCCGAAGTCAGTGTCATAGTATGTACCACTCTCACTGGTCCCAAACCAGTACTGCACTGACACGAAGTTAGTCTCAGAGTATGTACCACTGGTCCTAGACTAGTCTCAACCAACCTGAAGTCGGCGTCATAGTATGGTACAACTCCTACCACTGGTCCCAAACCAGTGTCATTGATCCCAGATCAATGGAGGTCATCCTAGCGTAGGGAGTACAGTAGATACAACAATGCATCCATCGGTACTACTATGGTCCCTAACTTCATTTCCCTACTCATTGATCAAATGAGAGGTACTTTCCATGAGTCCCAGACTACATGGGTAGGATGCCTCGACAGGAGAACTAATCAATCCTGTCCTCAGAGGAGAACACATCAATCCTACTACAATCGCCATGGAGAACACATCAATCTAGGCCTCACAGGAGAAGACATCAATCATGCTACAATCGCCATGGAGAACACATCAATCGAGGCCTCACAGGAGAACTAATCATCCTGCTACACAGGAGAGCAAACCATCCTGTTCCACAAGAGAGCGAATCATCTTGTTCCAGTGCACACCACCAGGGGAGGGTGAGTCACCTTGTGGTCGTATGTTGCTCTAGTAAGAACCGCAAGCCCTCAGAGCTCCCAAAGCTCAATGTATGCAACATGCAGGACCCTTGTACAAGGGTTTCTTGATGACTCCAAGTCGTTTAGATCTTTCCTTGGGGCTTTGATAAGGTGTATCGACCTGTACATCATCTTAATGCAATGGAGCCTCCTTGCTCATCGACTTACCATATCCCAGATGATGTCTATATGTTGGAGCAATTGACGAATACGGGATTCCTCAATAATCGAATCCCACCTCTGGTTGTTACGGAGAATCACAGTGGTATGTGTTCAAACAGCTCACTGAAGAGCTTCCCCAACCAGGCAGCTTTATACGAGATCATACTCGTAGATATGTATCTGGTCTCGGCAGTGCTTATGGGAACTGACTTCTACTTCCAGCTCATCCATTATATCGAAGCAGAATCCAAAGAGAAACAGCACTAAAAGTGCAACAGTGATCCTCCACACTTCCTGCCTAATCAACATTCAAATAATCATGCAGTTTCATATTTTCGGCAGTGTATCTCAATCCATGAGAGATTGTGTCCTGAAGACATCTCAGAAGATTCTTGGCACCAATCTAGTGAGGCTCAACCAAATATGAGCTCACAATGCTAACTGCAAAACATATGTTTGAACGGAGATTCACCAAGAACATCAACGCGAATGAGTTTTTGAAACTCAGAGGCATTTTCCAAATTTGGTTCGACATCACTACCATATAACTTCTGAAAGTTAAGATCCTCGAGGTAGTCACAGGCTTGCAGTCCATCATACCAAATATTTTCAAAATCTTCACCACATATTTTCCTTGACATAGGAAAATTTCCCTTGGCTTCTGCCACACTTCAAGTCCTTGGTTCTTCACTTCAAATTCAGAAGCCAACTCCTTCTTACATTTGTGAATGAGAGGGTATGCACCTGTTAGAAAGAGGTCATCCACATACAACACCAGTATGACAGGCTTGTAATCTTCAACCTTAAGGTAAGGGTTAGAATCGGCTTCACTCCTAGTGAATCCCAGCTTCATCAAGTAGCTATCGATCCTCTCATACCATGCTCAGGGTGCTTGCTTCAGCCCATAGAGAGCCTTCTTCAACTTGCATACATGAGATTTTTAATCATAAATCACAAATCCTTCGAGTTGCTCCACATAGACCTCTTCTTTGATCGAACCGTGCAAGAACGCGGTCTTGACATCCATCTGATGTAGGTTCCATCCTTGTGAAGCCACAAGAGCTATGATCAAGCGAATGATCGTATATCTGGCAATAGATGCAAATATCACATCATAGTCTACACCTTCCTTCTGGGAGAAACCATGAGCAACAAAACGAGCCTTATACTATTCTGTACTTCCATCTGCTGCAGCTTTATCTTGTAAAGCCATTTTGAAGTAACAATTGTCTTGTCCAGGGGTCTGGGAACTACTTCCCAGACATCATTCTCCATAATAGACTCATATTCTTCAGTCATAGCATCCTTCCATACTTGATGCTTGACGGCATCTGAGAATGATGAAGGCTCATTTTGTATAATCGTGCTCATGATGGTCAGGTATCCCTGATACCTGTTAGGTTTCTTACTTTCACGGAAGGTTCCTCAGGGTGCAGCATGTCCTTCAGCATCATCAAGTATCCCCCTAAGCCATGAAGGCCTCTTCCTAGAAGAGGGAGGCTTAGGTGGATAAATAGGATCCATGGGTTCCTCCACATCAGGCATTGTTACATCATCTACCCATAGAGACAGCTTCCACAATCATACAGTTCTTCCTTTCCGCCACACCATTCTGCTCAGGAGTATGTGGTGTAGTAGTCTCCCTCTTAATTCCAGCCTCAGATATGCCTGAGTGAACCAACTGTAATATATCGGAGGTCTTGCTTTGACTTGAGGGGAATGGTCCCCTTTTGAGCTTTCCTTCGGCACATACACCTCCTTTCTCTACTCGGAATTCAGGCATCCCTATCACCATTTGTCTTACATTGGGTAGAGCTTTATAATGAAGGTGGGCAAACCTCCGATGCCAAAGTTCGGACTGAAGAGATGTGTCATAAGACATGACACCTAGTGGACTTCCATCAACCTGATATAATGAATCAACATGAAACTCAAGAGTAAAGGCATCTTTAACATTATTTTTTCATATACATACCTTGCCATCGCTGAAGGTTACCTTGTAGCCTTTGTCTTCCATTGTCGAGATGGACACTAGGTTTTTTTTGAGGTCTGGTGCATTTAATACATCCTGGAATTTCTAGCCTTCTTGAATGGTTGTCCTCTTCCTTGATTCCCAGCTCTCCTCTTACCTTTGCTATTGAATTTGTCATTCCTTTGATTGCCATCAGAGGAATTTTGATCATCGTCCCGATGTGAGTCCTTTCTATTAGGGCACTCCCTTGCATAGTTACTTGCTTTATCGCAAATGTAACATCGTCCTTTTCTTCCACCCTTAGGTCCAGCGTTCCTTTTGATTTAGTCCCGGAATTATTTCTTTTCTTAGCATGAGAAGAAAAGGCAGCAAGAGGACCTTTAGACATGGGCATTTCTTGCTCTTCTACCCTTGTTTCTTCTTGAATGCATCTAGCCATTAATTCCTCGGAACCAGGAATTACATTATTGTTCAGAAGAGTAGTCCTGAACACGTACCATTCAGATGGTAATCCTCCAAGAGTCATGAGTTCCATTTCACTATCAGTAATAGTCTCCCCAATAGATAGGAGATTGTTCTTGATCTCGGTGATTCTTAAGAAGTATGCTTGCATACTCTCATCTTTACCCTTCTTGATTTCCCTCAGCGTATTTCTAAGAAACAAAACTTGATTTGCATCATTAACTTTAAATAAACTCACCAGTCTATCGTAGATTTCCTTGGAGGTGTCAAGTTCAAAGATGTAGGCCACCAAGTGCTTGTCGATAGAGTCCCGAATGATCTTCTTTGTTTTGACTTCTCCGTTTTCCATTTGTTCCTCGCAGGAGGAGGTGCATTTGATGGAGGCTCAACAATATTGCCTCTCACATGATCCAACACTCCTTGATCCTCAAGGGTTAGATCGATAGACATCTTCCATCCATGATAGTCAGCTTTCTCACGGAGCTTGTCTTCGGCAGGAAAGAGTGTTGAGGACCCCATCATTCTTTTAGGATAGCCTTGCCAATCTTCTCTTCGGTGATTGCTTTTGCTCTTGCTCAGGCTTTGTCTTCACCTCAGCTCTGATACCATGTTAGGTAATGGTATGTTCTATGCTTATAACAGTTTACTTCTTTTTCTTATTATATTCCACAGATTAGCAATCACATGTACATAAAGTAAAGTGCAAATAGAACATTAAACGATTGACAGAAAACAAGCCAAGACAAGAGACACAAGATGTGGCAGCTAGCTAGGGACAAACCCCACAATGTGTGGGGAAACCTTTTGATCAAATCTTCTTTTATCTTCAATAATTCAGCAAAGAGAAATAGTACAATAAATCTGATTTGTATCAGCAGTAGCAAACCCTAGATCAGCAGCATCAACATTAGCAGCTTCATCATCAAACTAGGGTAGGCAATATCTCACAAACCGACTGTCGGATCGGCTTGATTCCACCACCAAAAGTTGCCGCTTCCAGAGGAGGTTCAGATGAACCTACAGCGCAGTTCAGATGAGGAGATCTTCTAGTCCACGCAGGTCAAACTTTACTTCTGCAGTTGCAGCTTCAGTTTCAGCAGCTTCCTTCAAACTAGGGCAGTCGATATCTTGCAAACCGTCCGTCGGATTGACTTGATTCCACCACCAAAAGTTGCGGCTTTCAGAGGAGGTTCAGATGAACCTACAGCGCAGTTCAAATGAGGAGATCTTCTAGTCCACGCAGGTCAAACTTTACTTCTACAGTTGCAGCTTCAGTTTCAGCAGCTTCCGGCTTCACATGTGTGAGGGAGAGACCCTTTTTTGTGCAGTAGAGAAGAGACTCTTTTCTGCACAGTAGAGAGAGAGAGAGAGATGTGATGAGATGAGTGAGTCCAAATGAGGAAAAGTCCTCCTATATTTATACACAATGTTGGTGTTTGAATAGATGCGACTGTTGGGCTTCTGAGCCTACATGAGTTGTAAGTCGGCTTGATAATAATTCCATAATCAAAATAAATTCATATCTCCATGAATACTTATCGGAATCGGATGATCTTTATATCAATCCTACACCTCTCGACGAGAGGAATCTAATAAAAATATTAGCAGCCATGAATAAGATGACCCACATGAAGTTTTGCCCTAGTTGCCAATTTTAACAGTTGCCCCTTTCATTCCCTACTCCATTCATCTCTTTATCACAAGCCACCGCCCTTTAAAGGATGTACCTTGGAGCTTGGAGACATTAGCACATGCCAAAGCCCATTATGGAAGGGCATGCCATTATGAAGTGCCCACCTGTTGTCCATGGTTTGTAGGCTCTTCAACTCGATTTCCTTAAATGACTTGTTGTACTGGAAGGCTAGGGGATGCATTGGACCTTATGTAGGATTGCAGATGGTCTCCATATTGAGTTTGGTCTCCCTATACAGGGTCCTAACCCTCTAGATGGCTAGATTGGCACATGTAGGGTGTGTGTTGAGAGCCATGGCCCTCCATAGCAGTACACAACACTCCATGGATCCCCAAAGATGTTTAGAGATTGTTCGAGATTCACCTATTGGACAAGGAAGATGCACTTGGTTCACCATGCCCAGTCAACCCCACATTTGTACCATGCACTTGACAGATGACCCAGGACTTGTATGTTGATGTGGCATCACTTATACCATCATCTGAGCCCTTACAGATGGTCTACAGGCATCTTCGACCCACTTGGAGACCCATGAGGTTATTTGTGTGCCCTCACACCCATTAGGAGCACCACAGGTTTATTATTTGGAGAACAAGGGGCCAACCCCTTCTCCACTACTTTTGAAAATCCTATTCATTATTGTGGCACTTATGGACTTCGTCAAGCTTCTTAAAAGGCCCACCGACATGTATTATTGACCATTCAACCTCTTAAGAGGCTTATTTATTTGTTTATGACCTAGTTTGGTGGGCTTGTCACCAAAATTTACTTATTTTGCACATTATTTTTATTTTAGGGGCTAATGTACGCCCAAGTAGCTAAATCGAACTCATTAGAAGTGACTAAATAGAAGTGATGAGGATTAATTTTAGCATCATCACTTGGATTTGGAACTAGTATATCTTTAGAGATTTTCGCTATCCTTCTTGGAGGACGAATTTTTGGAGCATGGAATGAATTTTGATGTTTGGATAATTTTCATATGTCTTGCAACTTCTTGATGGCAAGCTTTTGGATGGTTGGATATATTCTTATACATATAAGTACATTTTAATGCTATTCTTTCTTTCTAATTTTGTCACATACATTGTTGCCATTTATCTTGCAAAACGAAGTATAAAGTGTTTGAAGTTGCTTTTGTTGTTGCCCTAATGGCAAGCGAAGTTGTCTTTGAGGCCTCCTTGACCTAGAAAATTCAAAGGTCCATAGTCATAATTCTCCCCGACTCCAATCTCCCCAAAGGATTAGGCACTGGTCCACTCAAAGGTATTCAACTTAAACTTATTTTCCTTCTCTCCTTTCCTCTTATATAGGTCTAGTGCTCTAGGCACCTAGGGAATCAATTATCTCACGATCTAGCCATCCAAATACTACGATTTTTGGTCCACGACTGCCCTTGTGTGTCCTTAAGAAGCCCTTCAAATTTCATGAGATTCTGATGATGGGATCTTGAGCTATTGCAAGCCCTAGCTCGAAAACCAATTCTTGCCCTTGGTTTCCCTTAGGTTAGAAACCTCACTGGGATCCTTGCATTGCCTTTCATTGAAAATGCATTCCTTGATCCCTTTCCCCTCCCTAATTAGGTCAAGTATATCATTGGTTGCTAAATCTTATCCCCTCGACCGAACCTCAGATCCACTTGGTCCCATGTGGTCCCATGCACCATGAAGGTTAATTCTTCAAAGGTCACATGGAACCCAAGTTTCCACAAGAATTCTAGGGCTTAGGGATCTAAGACACATACTCAAAACCTAACCCAAGAAATTTTTTGCAAGCCCTTCCTAGAGAGCCTTACATATTGTCTTCCAAGACAAGTAAGCCACATATTTGAGCCTCTCTCGTGAATAGGCTTCTAGGATCACCCCTCGCCCTATCATTGGTCCATCCATTTCATGATCCTTATCATAACGGGCCTCCTCCCATCGATGAAAGTCCGTAAAGAGTAGGGAGCCTTAACCGAGGTGATAGTGGGCTATGTTGAAGAATCTAGGGCATGTATAATTACATTGATTCTTTGTTGCATCATAACAATTTGTGAAGTATTTAAACAATTTATCTTAACTTGATGTTTACTTCATTATTAGCATGTGTATGTTAACTTCATCAAACTGCTACAAAAAACAAAAGAGACAAGAACACAAATGTTTTGGCTTTTTGCCAAGGCCAAAACCTCTCCCTCTTGGAGAGGAAAACCCATGCGTAAATTCTTCTTATAGAGATTCCATTGACAAATACCAAGACCATGACCCTTGACACACTTTGCCTCTCCAAGACCAAGATATCAATCCTCCTTTCTGTTGTTGTTGAGATCACCCTCATTGTTGCACCATTGAAGCCATCACTACAGCATCCCTGAGATCTTCACTGTTGCTTCTTCACCATATCAATGAGATCCATTGAGATCCTCACTGTGATCTCTATGCTTTCATTGATGCACTGAGATCTTCATTATGACAGTCATTACATTATGTCAACGAGGTCTTCATTGAAGTCTTCATCATGATGATTGTGCATTATATCTTCATCATCACTGAGACAGTGATTCTCATGATGTCGAGACTATATCATTCCTTCATTATCAGTTTGTTGGAGTTTTAGTACTGCTTCTCCTTATAGACTGTAATACTGCTCCTTATGCCGAGATAGTGGGATATAGATTCGAGTCTCACTATGGTGTATTCATGATCCCTCTATATCACTGTGATCATTACCGAGACTATATACTGTCTACTACAGGAATACCATCCTTGAGACCAACGTGATCTCTATGTCCTCATCTGAAGCTTGTCTTGATCCTTCTATCAGAGATAGATATGCCGAGAATGAGATAGTGACATGCCCAGACTTTGTTGCTCTCTCCATGCGAGGATACCACCTTCAGATCATAGGTATGTCAAGACTGCTATGCGAGATCCATTAACACACTGTGCCTTTGTCCGAGATCTTCGCAACCGCATTTAGCCGAGATCCTTATAGGTATGCCGAGATCACTTAGCTGTGCAATTGAGATATGTCTAGGTAGATCCGTGTACTTAAAACAAAGATGTTGAGAATGTCTAATCCTTCAATCATTGCAGCGTCCATTATACAAGATTATTCTACTCCATTTATGCGAGGTTTTGACTACACCTAAACCCCAAACGAGGTGTAGTCAAACCCTAACTGCAACTCCTCTTCTCCATGCGAAATCTCAGAGGCATCCAGATTTTCTTCATGTGATTTTCGTTGACCCTTCATGGGTATTTATAGTGGTTAGCCTCCTATATTGAGCCGACATACATTCATGAACCGACGTGTCCTTTTATCAAGCCGACATAGCTTTCATTTATGTATTTAATTCATATTTGGAGCCGACATGAAGTATTCTTCCTTGTTTTCGCTTGCAGACTTTGGTAGGTTTGTTTTTGAGGCATTGATCTTGGTCTTGGAGGGTTGTTACACAACTTTGAAGACTTGTACATATTTACATGAACTCATAAAGAGTTTCTATACACATGACATGACTCTTTGACATTTATAATAAATCCTAAAGACATCAAGAAGAAGTCTTTTACCTAGAGACACTTCTTGCTCACGAAACCCATGTAGCAAGATTACAAAAATAAAGTATTTCTTTTATTACATCAAATACAAAGATCATGTGATTATGAAGACCGAACCTAATTATACTTTCTTCAACAGGGTATCGCTCCATTGTTGCCCTTAGCCTAGCAGTAACGCTTCAAGGATCCCCTTTTAGGACCCCTGCTAGTTTGAGCGGCAACACTTTTGGCTTTGTTGTCGAGGACAAGAAACTTGTGTTTTATTCCCTATACGACATATTGACATAACATTATTGGCGACTCCATTGGAAGAACGAAGCCCTAGTTCTTCACTAAACTTTAAGGTCTATGCTTTTAAGGTGAAGCAAGCATTTTTGTAGGCATCTTTAAATTCACCCTAGCGACTCCTACATATTTTTCATGTATATCTCAAATAGGTCGTCTTTCTTTGACAAGTTTCCTGCTTTGGACATTGCTAGCATCCCTAGGCACCCTAATCATATCACGGGAAGGATGTTACATGGGTTGCCCGTGTTTGATGGCGATCCACTCTCCACAATTGACCACGTAGAAAGATTTAATGCACATGCTTCAAGAGAGGAGGGTGTTCACCAAGATGTCCTTATGTTGTTGTTCATGAGATCTCTCGGTGGTCATAACTCATGGCTGCATCATCATAAACCTAAGAGCATCTCATCTATTGAGGAGTACGTTGATGGCTTTCTTAGACATTTTCAAGTATGCCCCACATTAAGCATCCAAGAGGAAGCCTTCATTGGCCATCATCAAGACACTGAGAATCTAAGTAATGAGCAAAAAGATGATTCCTCCTCAGGTCCACATGATGACAAGGATGATTTTGAGAACACGTGTTGGGAAGGATGAAGTTGATTAACCTTACCTTTCTCAAGGATATTACTCCTGAATCCTGATCACTCTCCTTTTGAGAACCTTGAGGCAGGTGATCCCATTTTCCCCTTAGAAGATCATATTAGAGATTACTTCCATATTGAAAAGGAGAAATGGGAAATTGTTGATCCTCAATTTGATTGTGCTCCCATTTACGACACCGACAAGGAGGATGAGGCTGAAATTGGTCCTCCCTGTCTCTCGGGTATTATTTATGATGACATATCCATTGATTCCCTTGGGAAGGAGAAATTTTATTTTCCCTTACATAACGAGGGGCAGTTGGAAGTGATCATTTTTCCTCTTAAGAAAGGCCCAATCTATGATACTAAGGAAATCGATAAGGATCCTCCTTATGATTCTATATTCAAATCACCTGAGCCTTTAGATTATGATTTTGGGGAAGAGAAACCTATTGGATATAACACTCCACCCTCCCATTTGCCTTCTTCTCTTGTTCATCATTTTGAGAGTGATTCTCGTGCTTGTTCTCATATGATCTCAAGTGACCTTGATCCCTTTCCACTTTCTGAGTATAGTATCAAGGAAGAACCACTTATTGAATATTCTTTATCTCCTTGGGCGCCCCCTCGGGATCATGATCAATATATAACCTCTCCTTTCCATTGTGATCATCATGGGCAACCTACTTGTTAAAATTTGGGTACCAGAGGACAAGTGGTTCCCTAAGGCTTTGATCCTTGGCCTAGGGAAAAGTATCCAAATTTATTTTTTACTTTTCTCCTAAAGTGACTTTATAAGTGGTAAAGTCAATTTAATATAAAAGTGACTTTATAAGTGGTAAAGTCAATTTAATATAAAAGTGACTTTATAAGTGGTAAAGTTACATTCTAATTTAAAAGTGACTTTATAAGTGGTAAAGTTACATTCAAATTTAAAAGTGACTTTATAAGTGGTAAAGTTACATTCTACTTTAAAGGTGACTTTATTAAAGTGAATGAAGAATTAGAAGGTGAAAAAGTGACTATGGAAATAAAAGGCCAAGTGGGTCTTTAATTAAGTGGGTGAGTTAAAAGATAGAAAGTGAGGATTAAATGCACATTTATTCTCATCCCTAGATCTAAATGAATCTCAGCCATTAGATCTTAGGGTAACCCAAAAGGTCATTTAGAGAATAAAAGGAGAAGAGAAGAGGAAAAAATCAATTCATTCTTTCATGAACATTTGAGAGCAAGGAGAGAATTTCTTAGCAGTGAGGAAGTGAAAGAGAGCAGCAAAAAGACATTTCAACAAATTTGAGCAGCAGCATTTATTGGCAAGCATCACAAAGAAAAATCGTACAATAGGAGAAAAAAAAGGCACAAAAATCGAGGAAGAGGGACAAACTCTGGGCACATTTTTCGAGGCTAGACATACAACATTTAATGTTGTTTTAATGCTGTAAAAATTTGTGTTTTGGCTGTTTGATGGTTGGCACGATTTTCAAGATGGAGTTCAAGCACGGAAATCGAGATAAGTTGTTAATTGTGGTTGCTAGAATTTTTACTGTGTATTTCAGTTTCTCTGTAAGATCATTTTCAGAAATAAAGAAGAGCTCTCACACTGGTTTTCCCCAAGAGTTGTAGGGGGTTTTTCCCGGGTCAGATTGACCAAAAATCACTGTGTTATTTTCTGTGTGTGGCTGTCATAATTTCGCTGTGTTTTATTTCTGCAATTTCAGCAGTTGTCAAATCTCTAAATTTGTGTTTTCAGAAAAATATTATCATTTCCAGATTTTAGAATTTTTATCATGCTTGGATTTAAAACTAAATGCATGGAGTGATTAGGAAAACTGATAACCAGAGTGGGAGTTGGGGGGTTGAAATTTCTTTAACAAATTTCCTTCTTTGGACATTGCTAGCATCCCTAGGCACCCTAATCATATCACGAGAAGGATGTTACATGGGTTGCCCGTGTTTGATGGTGATCCACTCTCCGCAATTGACCACGTAGAAAGATTTAATGCACATGCTTCAATAGAGGAGGTTGTTCACCAAGATGTCCTTATGTTGTTGTTCATGACTCGGTGGTCATAATCATGGTTGCATCATCATAAACCTAAGAGCATCTCATCTATTGAGGAGTTCGTTGATGGCTTTCTTAGACATTTTCAAGTATGCCCCACATTAAGCATCCAAGAGGAAGCCTTCATTGACCATCATCAAGACATTGAGAATCTAAGTAATGAGCAAGAAGACGAGTCCTCCTCAGGTCCACATGATGAAAAGGATGATTTTGAGAACACATGTTGGGAAGGATGAAGTTGATTAACCTTACCTTTCTCGAGGATATTACTCCTGATCACTCTCTTTTGAGAACCTTGAGGCAGGTGATCCCATTTTCCCCTTAGAAGATCATATTAGAGATTACTTCCATATTGAAAAGGAGAAATGGAAATTGTTGGTCCTCAATTTGATTGTGCTCCCATTTACGACACCGACAAGGAGGATGAGGCTGAAATTGGTCCTCCCTTTCTCTCGGGTATTATTTATGATGACATATCCATTGATGCCCTTGGGAAGGAGAAATTTTATTTTCCCTTACATAAGGAGGGGCAGTTGGAAGTGATCAATTTTCCTGTTAGGAAAGGCCCAATCTATGATACTAAGGAAATCAATAAGAATCCTCCTTATGATTCTATATTCAAATCACCTGAGCCTTTAGATTATGAATTTGGGGAAGAGAAACCTATTGGATATAACATTCCACCCTCTCGTTTGCCTTCTTCTCTTTTTCATCATTTTGAGAGTGATTCTCGTGCTTGTTCTCATATGATCTCAAGTGACCTTGATCCCTTTCCCCTTTCTAAGTATAGTATCAAGGAAGAACCCCTTATTGAATATTCTTTATCTCCTTGGCGCCCCCTCAGGATCATGATCAATCTATAACCTCCCCTTTCCAGTGTGATCATCATGGGCAACCTACTTGTGTTTCTCCATCTCATCAGTCTCTCGTTCCTACTAATCATAACCCTATAGAGGCCATAAAATATGACATAAATGATAAGGACCATCATATGCCCGAGGTTGTCATCCATCAAAAGTTTATGGGCCTAATCATTGACATCTCTATATTTTGGTTAGAAGAGAGGATCTCATGGACTAGATTACATCCTTTTCTTACCTCTTCTCACATGATCATCCATGTGTGGGCATTCTATTTTCCTACCTCCCATCGGCCTTATCATCCATGTGATTTTGTCCACATTCGCTTTGGCATTTGCTACATGAGTAATCATATAGGCTAGCATATTTATATTGATTTGATGATATGTTGTTTGCACTAGCTTTATGATTACACTTAGTATTAGTTTTGTACCATATGCATGTTAGGGTGGGATGCATTGCAAACTGATTTTCGCAGAACTAATGCCATATGATATTTCTCATGATAGATTAAATGCATTTAGATTTAAAACTACATTTGAAAGTTTATTTTTATGAGTCAATTTTATCAGTCTAATCCAAGCATGTGCGATCATGAGACACCACGAAAGCATGTTGCCCCATGTTTTTCTTATATGTGCAGGTAACAGGTCTGTGGTGTACCAAGGTATTACTGGAGTTCTCATGACCTCTCGTTCGTGTAACTTCACCTATTGTTCAATAGATCACGTCCCAGTGGGAGCCAGATGTTACACACCATTTTGTGGGTGATATCCCTAGAAAAAAAAAATCTAGAAAATGGTCCTCAGTCGGTAGCCAACGGTCACAAACTAGCTCGTTGTGCCACTTCTCTGCCACCTAAGCCATCCATGTGGTCCCTCACCCATCTATCATGATCATATGTTTGAAGGTCGACCTCCCAAACCTAAAGGTATGCATTGTCATTTGGTAAAGGTTATGCCTTGTCATTTGGTAATTGAATATTGTAGTTTACTTATCATGGAAACTTTTGGCCATGGATTATCTAAGGGCTATACAGAATTTAGTGTAAGGACTGTACAGAATTTTACAGCCATTGCAAAAACAGTAAATGGGTTTCTTAAAATCATCATGAACCTGTTACATAAAATTTTACAAATCTAACTGACAGAATTCATGAGGGTACCTACCTGTATTCCTGCGGTTGATGATGCCTCAAGCTGCTCTTGCTTCGGTTACCAAAAGACCAAAACCACCCAGCCAAACTGAGCAAAACCTCGCTACTCAGTCCAGTAAGCTTCTCAGTTGAAGCATACTGTTTCCCTCGTGCACAGAAACCTCAGAACAATCAGCGCTCCTTCTGTTGGTAACTCCAGTTTATAGATATCCTCCCTTCTTCAGTATCCCCTTCCTTCGTTCTTTCTTCTTCCTCCGGATGCCCCTCCAAAATTCTTCTCTCTGGTTTATATATTGTTTCTTGGCGGTGGCCGCCCTTCCACCAGCAGCCCACCGCTTTGCCTCCTCGTGACACCCTTCCATGTCACATAATATATATATTTCTTTTATGATTTAATAAAATATTTCTTTTTAATATAAAGATCCTAAGGTTATACTAAGTACCTTACCTTTAATTAATTTATTATTTTTTTAATCATTTTATTAATTTATTAATATAATTTTATTAATGATCTAAAATATATAATTATATAACCATCTTTTAGGATTTAGCTTAATTTTTAACATCTATCTTTTATAGTCATGTTTACATTATACATTTTAAATTTAGTATTTACCCATTAATCATGATACATTAAGCAATATGGGTGTTGATGGGTGAATAGAACTTCTATTTGAAGAAGTGTCATGATATTTAATACTTATAGTTAATTTAGTATATAAATACTAGTGCGTTGTATGTGACACATGCATATGTAGCTATCATATGCATGCATTGTATGCCTGCTATTATTCTTGTGTTCTCTGTATTTATAGATAGGTCGTTACAGATTAATGGGGGGATTCAGCGAAAAGTGTGGGCTAGGTCTGTGCTCTTGTCCCCTGGAACTCTTTTGGATGTTAACCTTGGACCCTAGTCCCGTGGGATCTATTTTACTGACCTTTGTGCTTTAGAGATGGCACTTCATGGGAAACACTGATTTTGATTGCGTGGTTCCACTCCCTCATCCACATATATCACTCCCCTTCCCCTCATTATAGCCCCTTTCATCATTCCTCCCACCTAAGTCCAGACTCCTCCACTAGGTCCACATAGGGTTAGCCTTCCCCTTCCCCTTGCCCACACCTTGGGTCGGGCATGGAATGATGCCTCATAGGTTGATGTAGATGAAAAGAAAAGTTAAAGCATAATTGGCCACATACAACAAGAAGATGTACCACAAAATGCAAAATATGGTCGAGACAAACACATTTAGCACGTGGGCAAAAGCTAATACATGGGCTCTACCCCATCATCATGGCCATCACCCTGGTTCCTATAAGCCCTAAATGAAGCTTCCTTTATCATCCAGGAACCCATGCTTGTCCCAACCCCTAGTAGGCAATGAACCGCCCTACCTTAAAGTGGGTATCCACTGCTATACCTTACACATTGTGGTCTTATCCCTTGAGCCCCCAGCATTTAATTAAAGAAAAATCATAAAAAGGAAAAAGGCATATAAAAAAGGGTGGAAAAATCAAGGTCGAAGCACATCATGCACCACGATTGCTTCCTCCTATAATATACCTAAGTGTGGGCTTCCCTTTTATTAGCTACCCTTGTACCCCAGCATGCGGCCCAATGTTGCCCATTTCATTCCCTACTCCATTCATCTCTTTATCACATGCCACCACCCTTTGAAGGATGTACCTTGGACATACTATTCCATTTAAAAGTAGAAACCACCTAATACGATACTTGGTTAACCACATTTGGAGCTTGGAGACATTAGCTAATGCCAAAGCCCATTATGGAAGGGCATGCCATTGAGAAGTGTCCACCTGTTGTTTATGGTTTGTGGGCTCTTTAAATCGATTTCCTTAAATGACATGTTGTACCGGAAGGCTAGGGGATGCATTGGACCTTATGCAAGATTGCAGAAGGTCTCCATATTGGGTTTGGTCTCCCTATACGAGGTCCTAAGCCTCTAGAGGGCTACATTGGAACATGTAGGATGTGTGTTGAGATCCATCAACCTCCAAACCAGTAGACAACATTCCATGGATCCCCAGAGATGTTTAGAGATTACTTGAGATTCACCTAGTGGACAAGGAAGATGCACTTGGTTTATAATGCCCAGTTGGCCCCACAGTTGTACCATGCACTTGGCATATGACCCAGGACTTGTATGTTGATGTGGCATCACTTATACCATCATCTGAGCCATTACAAATGGTCTACAGGCATCTTGGACCTACTTGGAGACCCATGAGGTTACTTGTGTGCCCTCAAACCCATTGGGAGCACCACAGATTTATTATTTGGAGAACAAGGAGACAATCCCTTGTCCACTACTTTTGGGAGTCTTATTCATCATTGTGGCACTTATGGACTTCATGAGGCTTCTTAGAAGGCCCAACTACATGTATTATTGACCATTCGACCTCTTAAGAGACTTATTCTTTTGTTTATGAGCTAGTTTGGTGGGCTTGTCACCAAAAGTTACTTATTTTGAACATTATTTTTATTTTAGGGGTTACTATAGGCCCAAGTAGCTAAATTGAACTCATTAGAAGTGCATAAATAGAAGTGATGAGGATTCATTTTAGCATCATCACTTGGATTTGGAACTAGTAACTCTTTAGAGATTTTTTCTTTCCTTCTTGGAGGACGAATTTTTGGAGCATGGAATGAAGTTTGATGTTTGAATAATTTTCATATGCCTTGGAGCTTCTTGATGGCAAGTTTTTGGATGGTTGGATATATTCTTATACATGTAAGTACATTTTAATGATATTCTTTCTTTCTAATTTTGTCACATACATTGTTTCTAGGATTTCGCTATACTAGGGCTTATTTGCTACATATCTTATGCGAAGTTGTGGAAATTTTGTTTCTGGATAGTGAATGCTTCATGTATCAGCCATGTATAATGAATGAATGTTCCTAGGGATGTTTTATTACTGAAATTCATCAAGCCATTTATCTTGCAAAATGAAGTATATAGTCTTTGAAGTTGCTTTTGTTGTTGCCCTAGTGCCAAGCAAAGTTGTCTTTGAGACCTCATTGACCAAGAAAATTCAAAGGTCCATAGACATAATTCTACATGACTCCAATCTCCCCAAAGGATTAGGCACTGGTCCACCCAAAGGTGATCACCTTGAAACTATTTTCCTTCCCTGTTGTCCTCTTCTCTAGGTCTAGTCCTCTAGGTCACCTAGGGCATCAATTATCTCACGATCTAGCCATCCAAATACTTCGATTTTCTGATCCACAACTGCGCTGGTTTGTCCTCACGAAGCCCTCCAAATTTCATGAGATTCCGATGGTGGGATCTTGAGATATCGCAAGCCCTAGCTCAAAGACCAATTCTTGCCCTTGGTTTCCCTTAAGCTAGAAATCTCATTGCGATCCTTGCATTGCCTTTTATTGAAAATTCATTCCTTGATCCCTTTCCCCTCCCTAATAAGGTCAATCATATCATTGGTTGCTAAATCCTATCCCCGTGATCGAACCTCGGGTCCACTTGGTCCTATGTAATCCCATGCACTATCAAGGTTAATTCTTCAAACATCACATGGAACCCAAGTTTCCACAAGAATTCTAGGGCTTAGGGATCTCCTTTATAAGACACATACTCAAAACCTAACCCTAGAAATTTTCCCCAAGCCCTTCCTAGAGAGCCTTCCATCTTGTCTTCCAAGACAAGCAAGCCACATATTTGAGACTCTCTTGTGAATAGGCTTCCAGGATCACCCCTCGCCCTATCATCGGTGCATCCATTTTGTGATCCTTATCAAAACACGTCTCCTCCCATCGGTGAAAGTTCATAAAGAGTAAGGAGCCTTAGCTGAGGTGACAGTGGGCTAAAGCTCCATTGTTTCCCTTAGCGTAGCAATAACGCTCAAGGATCCCCTTTTAGGACCCCTACTAGTTTGAGCAGTAAGAAGACCTATCTAAGGTCAAGTGCTTCAGGAGTGGCGAGCTCGGCCACTATAGTAAGCAGTGTCCTCTCAAAGAGAAGGGCAAGATGGAGAAGCAGGACCAAGCAACAACGTCCATAAAGATAGATAATTTGTCGTCCAGGCTGGAGGAATATTTCACTATGTTTGCATCTATACCTTCAGGAGAGGGGTGGGGCAATATGGAGCTATAGTCCCAGAGCAACACAGAGTTTGGGCAGGGTCCATTGAGGTGTCCTCCTCGTGGATCATTACCTTGCTATAGGGGCCCACAGTATTCAGTAGCAGGATGGATTAGTGTCATTGATGCAGTTAGATTACCCGAGTGACAGTTTCAGACTAGTGGCAGTCAGGGGTTGAGCAATGCAATGCAGTGTTGAAAGCAGAGCAGGAGGCTCAGTAGCAGAGTCAGCAATAGCGCAAATTCTTCAGTGGACACTGCCAGTGCTAGTAGCAGTCAGATGTTCAGGAGACAGATGCAGTAGACACAATTGATTCAGTATTTAGGATGCTTCTCAGTTGCAGTTGTAGCAGCAACAGTTGAGAGAGAGTTGCAGTGCAGATGCAGAGTTGGCAGCAGTAGAGCAATGTCAGCAACAACACAGATGCAACATCAGAGTTGCGTAGTGGTTGGTGGGCAACAGTCACAGTGGCCAAACATCAGCAGCGTGACAAAGGGTGATACAGAGACATGGTGTTGTGGCAGTGGTGCAGCACTAGAACATCTTCCTCGCTAAGAGGGATTGTTAGTTTTTGTAATATTGGAGGTGTTCTAGTCTCAAAACTTTGTGGAGAGGCTAAAACATAGAAGTTCTCCATAACCTAGAAATCATTTCTAGGAATTCCACCTAGAAGTGTCTCAATTAGATTATTAGCCTATTTTTAAATATTTCCCAAGTCTAAACTTAAGAAAAGGAGTTAATTAATCAGTATTAATTGAGAAAGGTGTGAATCATCTAGAAACTCACACGGATTGACTAGGAAATAATCTAGCCCTTGATTAAGTTTTAATCTTGGTCGTTGGACTCCCAACAAAAGATTATAAGAAGAAATCGACGGGTAGATGGAGAACACATACACAAGAGATTGATTTCTTTGGAGAGTTCAACTTTTCCAGAGAACAGCGGTTGTCGAAAGAGTTCGAGCTTCGGAAGGAAAGCAAAGACAGAGGGGCAGGGACAGTGAAGTCGGAGGAAGATTTTTCCAAATCCATTGAGTACATTACAAAGAGGCCGAAATTTCTCTAGGAGGTTGCACAGAAGCTTTAGAGGACAGTTCGATTTTGCTGGGGTGAAGTTGATTATCAGTTTCAGAGGCTAGAAGACATTTCTAGAGCGTCGTAGAGAGTTTCCCAGTCAGCAGTAGGCAGGATGGCTTGATTTGCAGAAGTTTCGAGCTCAAGCATTTGAGGGATTGTGCAGAGGTGACAAAGGGCTTTCTTTTCAGGGGCAGTCAAGTGTCAGGATTGCTCGAAGAGGGTAATTTCCCTTATTTAATTCTTGCCAGTATTTTCTCTGCAGTATTGCCAGTTTTCGGCATCCGGTTTGTACTCAGATTATTTCACTGTTTCTTAATAATAAAAAGCCTCAACTGTTGCACCAGTTTTCCCAAGTTGGGTTTTTCCGAGGACATTTGTCCAAAAATAAGTGTGTCAAATTTCGTGTGCTAGAATATTTCTCAGTTTCCAACGCTATTATTTTCCGCAGTTTTATTTGTGAAGGTTGCAATGTGATTTATTCAATATTTGTAATAGCAAATAAATTGTTAATGAATCAATTAGAAGAATTAATTCCAATTGCTGCAGTAGGTTTTCAGACTTGAAATTTTCACAGTTAGGGGTCGAAGTTGCTAGAAAAGTTGTTGGGGTCGAAGTCGCTGAAGAAATTGTTGGGGTCGAAGTCGTTGTTGGAAGGTCTAAGGTTGTTGTTGTAACTTGTGTAAGGAAAGTCCATCAAGAAGGAAGGTTGACTTGGTCTTGGAGGGGTCTATGTCCAAGGTCTTAGGTCTTGGAATTCGTCATTTGAAGATTTTATAAGAGAAGAATTCTTGTGGGTTTTCCTCTCAAGAGGAGAGGTTTTGGCCCTGGCTAGTAGCCCACATTTTGTGCCCTCTCGTCTCTTTGATCTTCATTTTTTGGTAGTTGTTTGATGATAAAGAATGCAATAATAATCAAGAAATAAGACGTTAAAAACAAGTACCTCAAGTTAAAAGAACATCACAAGCAGTTATCAAAGTAAGAGAAATCACCTAATCTAGCTGCACCTAGATTTCTCAACAAGTGAAAGGCCAATTTAAAGGTTTATATATTAAAAGACCTGGTTGAAGTAGCTATGAAACAAGAACTATATAGTTATGAATTAATCAACCAAAGCTCACGGCTAAAAAGTGTTATGAATAAAATATTCATAAACATCAATTCATAAATAAACATTAAATAACAAATATTATTATTAATAATTCATTAACTAAATTAATTAATGTCCCATTAATTATGAAGGGATAGTGGTTAAAGGATGTGAGCTTCTATCTTCGTGGCCAGTCAATGCCCATATAGGCACACCACCACGACGAATTGTAATCACCAATTCATATTTTATTGTTAATTTTAGGTATTTTCTATGCTTAGAGCAATTTATTTCAATTTTCACAGTTAGCTCAATAACTTTTCCAGATTAGCAATCACATCAGCATTAAAGTAAACTGCAGATAGAACATAAACATAAATCACAGAAGACAAGTCAAGACAAGAGGACCCAAGATGTGGCGCTAGCCAGGGACAAACCCCAATGTGGGGAAACTCTTGATCAATTCTTTTATGTTCTTCAATAGTTTAGCAGAGAGAGAGAGAGAGATAGTACATTTAAAATAGAAGTCAACACTTTGACTTATCTAGATAAGAGCATAAGATCATCTCTAAGAAGATGATACATGAGATCAGTTGAAGACATGTTGCTTCAACTAATTCTCGAAGGTGACTCCTTCACCTATCATTTTGTTGCATCCCGTCATCATGCTGCACCTCACCATGTTGCAACATGTTGCACCCATCATGACAATGTTGGACCTCATGACCATCTTGTACACATCATACTGTTGCACCTTATGTTGCATTGTTGTCCCATGTGTCATAACCATATTGTCATATAGCAAGTCTCATGTGCTTGTAGCACCATGCTTTCCATTGTTATCCATGTTGTCCATGCTTGCCATGCTTCACCATGCTTGCCATGCTATCCATGTTGCACCATGCTGTCCATAGTGCACTGTTGACCAATACCGGTCAACTACCCATGCAGTACACCCCCTCTTTTCTTGGCAGAAAGGGGTAGCACCTGAACGACGTGTCCGTGCCAGCCTACAGTCATCAGCAGCTTGATCAGTTTAATTGTAAACCCAGTCTGCATGTATCAATTGTAAATAATCTTAGCAGATATGAGTCGTGTATGTAAATTGCCTAGGTGGACCTAACTTTCTAGTGGTAATCTATGTCCCGGAAGGTTTTTCGTCTCACCGATCCATGATCGGCAGAGTTTTCCTTCAGCCTGACCCCAAAGCCAGGATGGATTTTGTCATTAGAACTTTAGGAGAATCCTAGTGTGTTAATCTGCTAGATTATAGTCGTGTCGCAGAACTGGGTGATTTATGAGGGTCTATGTTAAGTGGGTTTGTCCCCTTAAGATGTAAATTGTAGAAGTCATGATGTAATGTGTCTTGAGGGTTAGAAAATGTTTTAAATCCCCTCATGAGTCCTAAGTCCTAGGTCGTAGGAGATTTTTCCAAAGGCTAAGTTCGAGGATCCATTTTAAAATGAATTAAAAAATTAAAAAAATAAATAAAAATTAAAAAATGAAATCAATAAAAAATTATAAAATAAGGCAAAAACCCTAAATAATAAAATAATAATATTTTAAGTGAATGCATGCAAAATATTATTTTTTAATAATTCGACGGATGAGATTAAGAGATGTCTTGATCTCCATCGACGGTCGAGATCATTTCGACATGGATCACTCGAACCAGCTGTTGGGATCATTTCCTTTAAGTAGGGTGCTAGGGGTCAGTTCAGATCAATTGGATCTGTGAGTCTTGTACTGAAAAAGCTCTCTTGTAATCTGGTTTCTGGTTAATAAAAGAAGACTTTGGGGTCCAAATCTTGCTGGTGTTACTCTCTGGAAGTGCTGTGAGATGTTTAATTTTCTGCATATTTCATTTTTCAGCCATTAATAATAGCTTGTTTATAGAGTATTGTGAGCACAGGTATCTTGTTCACTTGCTAGGGTTTGAGTGTTGTTAGGGTTTATGAAGTAATGGCAGGTATCTCCATTACTTTCTGAGATCTAGCAGCATTCTTGCTCTCTTTACTGATGGTTGCTTGAGCTGTGCAGAAAAAACCTTTATTGGAGAATATTTGTGGGCGTTTGGGGAAGTTCTAGGCTGAACCAGCCGACTCCCACAGGCTCTTCTTTGCAGAGCCCAGCTGATTTTGGCCCTGGGTTAATCATTTAAAGTTTATTTCCTGTTTTGCATGAGAGATTTTATTTCTGTTCACAGCAGAATTCAAGTTTTCTGATATTTCGAAAACGTCACTGCAATTATTGTTAAATCTGGCTATCCTAGAGCTGTAAATTTTGTGATTCTAGGTTAATTTTGAAGGGTTTTACTTTAAAATTTTCCATATATCTGCGGGCTTTTATTTTTCTATCTTGCAGGTTACAGATAAGAGCTGGAAAAGGAAAATTTTGCAGGGTTCCTATCTCAGTCATTTAAGGGTTTCAGATATAAATTATTTTTCAGAGCCGCAGTCACAAAATACATTTTCCATCCAAGTTTTCTG
This sequence comes from Pinus tabuliformis, assembly GCA_031772625.1. NCBI lineage: Eukaryota > Viridiplantae > Streptophyta > Pinopsida > Pinales > Pinaceae > Pinus > Pinus tabuliformis. Next base: position 486,695,321 of record CM062819.1, read on the forward strand.
CATGGTTGCTGAAGGCCCTCAACTGACCAACAATATTCAGCCACCATTGAAGATACGTTTCATTATTCAAAACCCATGATCGCAAAATTACTGAGCCATTAAAAATCTTAGCAACGTGAAGCTGTTTGCTTTCCCCCTTGCATCGTATCCTTGCTTGACAATATTCGACCCAGCTTCTTGCCTCCAAATTCCCACAAACCTGTAGCCAAAAGAGCACACGCGTATGGTGGTTTAGCAAATTCGGGCTTCCATCTTCTCAAATCCTTGCCGTATGCATACACAAAAACGCTGGAGCCGTTTTTCCTCATCAAAATCGACTGCAAAACTGCGCGTGAATGTCACTGTGTCCAGCGTGAAGGGGTTCAAGTGAAGCAACGGTTGGTATTTTGCGTAGAAGTTTCAGTTTTTCCAGGCTGCAATCGTGAATCGCTTGTCATCTGCAATCTCGGGCCAGGTATCGTTTTTAGAACCTCTGCGTATCACTGCCAGCGTGTTCTATAGGCTCCGTCAATTCTCGTTAGGGTCAGTATCAGCGTTCCTTTTTTTAAAAAATTGGCTGTCTCTACATATTACTGCGCAAATGGTAGTCGGCGTTAGGTTTTGATTTAATCGTATTTCAGTTTTCCTTCTTTTTTTTAGTTCTATTTAAATCTCAGTTGCGTATTAGCTCTAGAACATTAATATTAGCTGTTAGTTGTCTTTTAACATTTTCGTTTAGTTCAGGTTTTGTTAGGTTTAGACTTAAATTTTCTATAGTTCTGTTTTATATTTAAAATAGATTTTAATTAGTCTTTGGATTTAAGTTTTGTTAGATTTTAATTTTTAGATTTAAATTTTCATAATAAATCGTTTTCTTTTTTTTAGGTTCTGTTTAAAAAAATATATATATATATATTCTTTTGCCAAGATCCAGTTCTTTCCAGGAAATTATTATGCTGAGATTCAAATTTATAAATGCGGAATGAACGTTTTATCTGTACATGAATGATTATCTTAAATATGGTATCTGGTTAACGATTTGTGATTTATAATTGCATTAGTATTTTCTTAGTTGCTGGATATCGTGATTGAGATTTGGTCATTGCAGGAACTTTGTATTTAAGCACTGTTCAAGTTATTTGATGATAAGTGATTGCTGTTCATGGTTTATATTCTTACATCGTCTCGCAAGTAATCGTTTAAACATCAATCTCATAAGGCACTGGTCCGCTAAATTAATAAAATCATTTCAGCATTTCGTGTCTCCCAAACCAACTGGTCGACAGTTGGTCTCCTTCACCTCGTAGGGTCTACCCCCCTTAGCCGCGGGAGACAGGCTTAAACGGAGGGATCGGGGATCAGAGTGACAGCCCCCGGTCTGAGCGTTGTCGTGTCAATCTGCGCGACAACAGTGCACCATGTTAACCATGTTGTCCATGCTTCACCATGTTGCACCATGTTGTCCATGCTTGCCATGCTATCCATGTTGTCCATGCTTCACCATGTTGCACCATGCTTGCCATGTTGTCCATGCTTGTTGTTGTCCCATGTACCTTTGTTGCCATGTCACAACTGTCCCATGTATCTATATAGCACTATGTACCTTGTTGTCCCATGCATCTATACAGCACTACGTACCTTGTTGTCCTATTTACTTTGCTGCACTAGTTAGCTGTTGTCCCACTTGTGCCACTGTTGCACAATTGTCATAGTTGTCCTATGTCATTGGGTTGTCCCATCAAAGTTGCCATCCCAACATGTTGTTGTCCCATTGTCCTATTTGTTAGTGACATTGCAGCTCCTATGTGGCAGTATCCAACATCTCTGTACTGTTGTTCATGGACAAAATTCAATCACTAGTTAGGGCACCCTCCTGTAACCTACAACAGTCCAACGATCAGCCCATAACTCACCTTGAATTATGCGACCTCCCTTTCTTTACAAGGTAGGTGACCTCGTTGGTTGAGGAGACACCTACAGCTCCATGTAGAGGGTTGTTTTGACCATCAAAACAATACTTACAGGCTTGCACCTTTCACACGAACCTTGCTGCCTCTTCAAGTGGTCACAAGGGTGACCTTAACGTCCCTTCTCCTTTGCTGAAGTAGGCCTTGGATTGTTGCCTTCTAGCCCAGCTCCTAGGCCCTCCTAACAGTAGCTCATTCCTCCAAAAGACCCATGACTTTGTTAAAGCTAGGACCTATTAGGGCATTGTATATCCTTATCTTGACTACGGCTAGGTTACCCTTGAGATAGCGTAGGTTAGGGTTGCCTTAAGATAGTGTTAGGGTTTCCTTCCATCTGTGTCTAGGGTTGCCTTCCATCTGCGTCTAGGATAGCCTATTTTCCTCCAACGTTTAGGGCTACCACTCCTAGATTTCTCTTCCACTAAAACCCAAGACAAGTGGAGAGAAATCAAGATAGAAGTGTTTGTGAGAAATGACTCTCAAGTCATCTCCCTTTATACTAAATCGTTGAGCACATGTGGGGTTTATTTGGTTGTTGGTCGACCTTGACGAATTGTCTTCTAACACAAATAAATTCATAACTCCATGAATACTTATCGGAATCGGATGATCTTTATATCAATCCTACACCTCTCGATGAGAGGGATCGAAGAAAAATATCAGCTGCCAGACCCACATGGAGTTTGGCCCTAGTTGCCAATTTTAACACTCCCTCTCAACTAGGGAGAACTCCATCTGTTGATCCATATGGCCGATTGTACTATCTCTGCCATCAGTGCCCTGCACTACTTTGCTGAACCATGAAGAAGAAGAATTGATCGAGAATGTCTCATACCATTCTCCACTGACCCGAAGTCAGTTTTAATAATCCCAAACCAATATCACATGAGAGTGTCTCAAACCACTCATACTGATCCCAGATCAATGGAGATCATCCTAGCATAGGGAGTACGGTAGATACAACGATGCGTCCATCGATAGTACTACTATGGTCCCTAACCCCATTTCCCTGCTCATTGGCCAGATGAGAGGTACTTCCCATTAGTCCCAAACTGCATGGGTAGGATGCCTTGACAGGAGAACGATTCATCCTGCCCCTAAGTCGCCTCGGGGTATCACAGGGGAAGGTTGCGCCAGTCACCTGTACACAGCACACCATTAGGGGAGGGTGAGTCGCCCTATGGTCGCGTGTTGCTTCAAGCAATACCCCAAGCCCCCTAGAGCTCCCAAAGCTCAATGCATGCATCATGCAAGACCTTTATAAGAAGGTCTCTCAACGACTCCAAGTCGTTCGAGAAAGTCACAAATTTGACCTTTCTCCGGGGCTTTGACATAATGTCTGTGACCTATACATCACTCTCAACGCGATAGAACCTCCTCGCTCATCGACATACCATATCCCAAATAAGGTAGTATTTGATGTTTATATGCTGGAGCAATCATAGAATACGGAATTCCTCAACAATCGAATCCCCCCTGGTTGACACAAAGGATCCCGATGGTATCCATCATGTGTACAAACAACTCGTTGAAGAGCTTCCACAACCAAGCAGCTTCACACGAGATCATACTCGTAGCTATGTATTCGGTCTCAACAGTGCTTATAGCAACCGACTTCTTCTTCCTGCTCATTCAAGATATCGAATAGAACCCAAAGAGAACCAACACTCGGAAGTGCTCTTGTGATTCTCCACACTGCCTGCCAAGTCATTATTAGAATAATCATGGAGCTCCACATTTCCAGTAGTGTATCTCAATCCACGAGAGATTGTGCCCTTAAGATATCTTGGAAAATTCTTGGCACCAATCCAGTGACGCTCAACCATATATGAGATCATCATGTTAACTACAAAACATATATCTGGACGAGCTTTCACCAAGAACATCAATGCTAGTATGAGTTTGTGAAACTCATAGGCATTTCCAAAATCAGGTCCGGTATCCCTACCACATAACTTTTGAAAGTTAAGCTCCATCGAGGTAGTCGCGGGCTTGTTGTTCACTATTCCAAATCCGGAATCTAACTCTCTTACTTCTGCAAATGAGAGGGTCTGCACCTAACATAAATAGGTCGTCCTCAGAAGGTGTCGGTATGAGATGTCTATCATCCACAACCTTCAAGCAATGGTTTGGATCGGCTTCACTCCTAGTGAGTCTCAGCTTCATCAGACAGCTATCAATCCTCTCATACTATGCCCGGGGTGTTTTGCTTCAAGCCATAGAGGGCTTTCTTCCACCTGCATACATGAGATTCCCGATTATGAATCTCAAACCCCTCGGGTTGTTCCAAACCTGTGGACCTGCTACATGAGGGGAATGATTCCCTTGTAATATTTTCCTTCGATACATCTCAGACATGTACCTTCATGCTCTTTTTGAATTCAGGCATTCCTGTCATCATCTGACTCACATTGGGTAGGGTCCCATGATAAGTAGACCTTCGGTGCTATAGATGAGATGTGACAACTGACATGATCCCCAATGGACCCCCTGCAACTTGATACAACCCTAAACTCAAAAGCATCTATGAAAATTTCCATTTTCAAATACGTACCTTTCCATCGATGAATGCCACCCTGAAACCTTTGACTTCCATTTCCAAAATGGTCACCAGGTTCTTCTTGAGATCAAGTACACAAAATAGATTCTTGTAAATGAATCGAGTTACCCTCGTTCAATTGAAGGGTACATTCCCTACACCCTTTCAGGGATAGGTGGCATCGGCTCCAAGTATAATCCCATGATTCTTTCCATGTCTACTAAATTAGAGCACCCTCCTATCTGATGAAGTGCCTTGAAGCACTACAATCAATAAGCCAGATTCCCAAAGAATCTGAAGGAGAGGGTCAATACAAGATAAAGTTTCTTTATCTTATCAGAAACAACATTTGATTCTTCATACCTGGGGTTCCTTGCTTTTTTGAAGAGTATGTCATTTCCTTGATGACTTGCATTACCTGTCATTCCCTCGATCATTGAAGATGTCCCTGAAATGATTGTTATCTTCATCAAGAGATGTGTCCCTGCCATTCGGACACTCCTTTGCATAATGGTCGAACTTATTACAAACAAGGCATTTGTCTTTCTTTCCACCCTTAGATCCGAACTTCCCAATGAAGTGGTCTTTAGGTAGGCCTTCTGAAGCTTCCGTTGCGCCATTCTGATAATGTTCTCTACTTCGACTTCACCCTTGGCAAATTTGAAGAGGGATGAGGAATCCATTGATCCTTTTGTCCTTTCCCAACTATCTTTGGTGATTTCTCTTTCACTCTTGCTTGGGCATTGTCTTCACCTCAGCTCCGATACCATGTTAATTTTAGGTATGTTCTATGCTTAGAGCAATTTATTTCAATTTTCGCTGTTAGCTTAATATTTTTTCTAGATTAGCAATCACATCAACATTAAAATAAACTGCAGATAGAACATAAACATAAATCACAGAAGACAAGAGATGTGGTGCTAAGCAGGGACAAACCCCAATGTGGGAAAACCCTTAATCAACTCTTCTTTTATGTTCTTCAATAGTTCAGAAGAAAGAAAGAGAGATAGTACATTTACAACAGAAGCAACACTTTGACTTATCTAAATAAGAGCATAGGTCAGTTCTAAGAAGATGATACATGAAAACAGTTGAAGACATGCTGCTTCAACTGATTCTCTAAGGTGACTCCTTCACCTATCATTTTTCTGCATCTCGTCATCATGCTGCACCTCACCGTGTTGCACCGTGCTGCACCCATCATCACAATGTTGGAGCTCATGACCATGTTGTACACATCATACTGTTGCACCTTATGATGCACTGTTGTCCCATATGTCATAACCATGTTGTCATACAGCATATGTCATGTGCTTGCAGCACCATGCTTGCACTGCTATCCATGTTGTCCATGTTTGTCATGCTGCACCATGCTTGCCATGTTGCTCATGTTTGCCATGCTGCACCATGCTTGCCATGTTGTCCATGCTTGCCATGTTGTCCCATGTGCCTTTGCTGCCATGTCACAGTTGTCCCATGTATCTATAAAGCGCTATGTACCTTGCTGTCCCATGCATCTATACAGCACTATGTACCTTGCTGCCCTATTTACTTTGCTGCACTAGTTAGCAACTGTCCCACTTGTGCCACTGCTGCACAATTGTCATAGCTGTCCTATGTCATTGGGCTGTCCCATCAAAGTTGTCGTCCCAACATGCTGCTGTCCCATTGTCCTATTTGTTAGTGACATTGCAGCTCCTATGTGGCAGTATCCAACATCTCTGTACTGTTGTTCATGGACAGAATTTGATCACTGGTTAGGGCACCCTCCTGTAACCTACAGCAGTCCAACGATCAGCCCATAACTCACCTTGAATTATGCGGCCTCCCTTTCTTTACAAGGTAGGTGACCTCGCTGGTTGAGGAGACACCTACAGCTCCATGTAGAGGGCTGTTTTGACCATCAAAACAATACTTACAGGCCTGCGGCTTTCACACGGACCTTGCTGCCTCTTCAAGTGGTCACAAGGGTGACCTTAACATCCCTTCTCCTTCGCTGAAGTAGGCCTTGGATTGCTGCCTTCTAGCCCAGCTCCTAGGCCCTCCTAACAGCAGCTCAGTCCTCCAAAAGACCCATGACTTTGCTGTGGCTAGGACCTATTAGGGCAGCGTATATCCTTATCTTGACTGCGGCTAGGTTACCCTTGAGATAGCGTAGGTTAGGGCTGCCTTAGGATAGTGTTAGGGCTGCCTTCCATCTGCATCTAGGGCTGCCTTCTATCTGTGTCTAGGGCAGCCTCTTTTCCTCCAATGTCTAGGGCTTCCACTCCTAGATTTCTCTTCCACTAAAACCCAAGACAAGTGGAGAGAAATCAAGATAGAAGTGTGTGAGAAATGACTCTCAAGTCATCTCCTTTTATACTAAAACGTTGAGCACATGTGGGGTTTATTTGGTTGCTGGCCGACCTTGACGAATTGTCTTATAAGTTATAACACAAATAAATTCGTAACTCCATGAATACTTATCGGAATTGAATGATCTTTGGATCAATCCTACACCTTTCGATAAAACGGATCCAAGAAAAATCAGCTGGCATAAATAAGATGACCCACATGGAGTTTGGCCCTAGTTGCCAATTTTAACATTTATCAATAATACATTTTACCTACTTACTCTTCTACTCAAGCCTACACACAAATACTCTTATGGTGAACTGATGTTTTGTGCCAAAAAGTGTAGGCAAACTAATAATTTTATCTTGCCTGATTCATTAATAGGATAGGAAAACAATTAAAAATCATGCATGGAGGAAATGCTCATGTCACCCTATGGTTTAACTCTTTGGCAGTGGTGACAAGAAATCTAATTCATTGCTCTGAAAAGACTGAAGTAGAAAAGGAATGAGAGTGGCAAGAGCACTTTAGAATTGTGGATTGCACAGAAAAGGCATGTTAGCCTTGAAGTTCAAATTGACGTTACAATGATGTAGCACTTTGAGAAGTTCACATGCTGTCAAATACTGGAGACTAAACATTTGTAGTGAAATTGCACTTAAACATCCATCTGGCATTAATATATTCCATTGCTATTATCACATTTTTAACACACAGACAAAAAAAAAAGCTAATTCAGGCGACTACATATAAACTCCACCCTCGGTAAGCAAGCAAGAACTCATAAATGAAATGGACAAGAATCTGTGTATCATATTAGACTATGCTTATCTAGCATTGAGTGCCAATTGCCAAACCATTAATACTGGAGCTCAACCATTACAGTACTGGGGTTCAATCAATCTCTCCATCCAGAGAGAAAAGTCACCATTCTCTTTGCCCTCGCTATTCCTTTACTCAGGATGCAAAATTTTACTGCCAACACATAAATTACTCTGCAAAAATTCACCTGTTCTTAACATATTGAGTATTACCATTGAGGTTATCAGCTTACTTCAAAGGGATTTCATGACATTGATGGAACTAGAAATATATATTCAAGGCAACTATGAAGTCAATTTAAAAGAGATTATAAGTACTGCATGAATCCAGGAGTCCAGACACAGATCAGTGTATGAGAAACTTGGAATACTCACATTTTGTTCACAGTAGCATGCACAAATAAGATAGCCATTATCTTTTGAAAAAACAAACAAATAAATGTATCATCAATTCCCTGTATAGAGTTTTCACTGTAAATCGTATTTTCCAGGGACTCACAGCAATGGCGCGCTCCACAGCTTGTATAAAATCTGCCTTTGATACCTCCAGTTTATTAGCTCGCCCAGCCAATAACGCAGCTTCATTCACGAGATTTCCTAGATCTGCCCTGCAATTGATAAAATCAAATTAGACTATATATGTTTCCATGCAAGATAACTTAGTCCACAAAAGAAATAAAGACAAATATCATGTATGAATTTTGAAATACCCAGTGAAGCCAGTGGTAGCAGAGGAAATAGCATTCATATCCACATCTGTAGCCAAGGGTAGTTTCTTTCTCGAAATATGAACCTTTAAAATAGCTTCCCTCCCATGCCTATCGGGAGGCTCCACCTGCAAAAGAAGAAAGTGTTTTATTAAAGTTCTGAATCCTGATGTTATCTGGACAAATTTGACTAGCAACCGAAAAGTTCCATTTCCAGGATCTTCCTTGGCAATGAACAATACTCTCTCAGCAAAATGCCAAGTGTGCCCATTGTTTCATTATAAATGCAACACATATATCAACAAACGAACCATAACAATTCGATCAAATCGACCAGGCCGGCGAAGTGCAGGGTCCAAAACATCTGCTCTATTTGTTGCTCCAAGCACAATCACTGCTGAGTTGCTCTCAAAACCGTCCATCTCCTACAATTGTCAAATAGGACAATGTCAATAAAGCAACTTCCAACAATAGCAGCACCTCGTCATGATTATACAAGTTAAAAGGAAGAAAATAAATTATTAACTCCTTACAGTGAGCAATTGATTTAAGGTTTGCTCACGCTCGTCATTGCTGACAACACGGACTCGACCATCACGACTTTTGGCCACAGCATCAATCTGCAGAGACAACCATAATACAATGAACTTATGCACACTCATCCTTTGCAAATACTCACAAAACAACCATCTTCAAACAAAACAAACAGCTTTAGTTCAGCAAGTTCTAAAAGAAACCTCATCAATGAAAATAATCGATGGTGCATCCTTCTTGGCTCTCGCAAAGAGATCACGCACACGAGATGCACCCATTCCAACATACAGCTCCACAAACTCACTAGCTGAACAACTTATAAACGGAACATCAGCTTCACCAGCTACAGCCTTTGCTAAAAGAGTCTTTCCTGTTCCAGGGAGTCCTACCTGAAATGTAAAAATCCCTTTAGTTCAGAAAACATTGGTGTAACCTAATATAATTATCCCATGATGTATATTAGCATTGATTTAAAATGGCAAAACTAGCTGCATGTATGATTGAACCTCATTCATTATGCAAAGAGCAATCAAAGTTACCAGGAGAATTCCTCGAGGAGGACGAGCACCAAGTCGAGTATATTTATCCGGATTCCGCAAAAATTCCTGATTACCATATAGTTAAACCAACACTCACATAAATTTCTTAAAGCATAATTTTCCATCTTTTTCCATTTCTTAAGAGGGTGTCTGTAATTGTACACAGATATGCAATCTAGAGTTGTCTGCTACAGAAGATAAATTGTAGACATTAAAAGGGAACTAGAAAGAGGAAATACACTCTCTTCAAATGAAATTTGTGAAAAGTATCACACTAATTCTACTTCCCCTACAATTCAGTCAAGCAAAGATATATCAGATACCACAGAGTAGGTTTTGAACATACAACAATTTCTTCAAGCTCTTCCTTAGCTTCATCCACTCCTGCAACATCGGCGAATGTTATAATATCCCCGTTTTCACCGGTTCTTGGGCTGCCAGAGCCTCGACCTTTATTGTTTCTCATACGACCAGGTGAACGCTGAAACAGGACACAAATTAAAAGAGAAAAAAGTAGATAGTACTGTTTAACATTTTTCTAGAAGTTTTTATATTATGAACCTAGAGAATATCCCAGTAAAGTTCCACTACTAGTACCTGAGAAAATTTCAACGGAAATCGGTTGAGAAGTCCAGCAACTAGACCAATATAGAGAAGTGCAACCTGTACAAGGAAGTTGGAACCATCAGCAACATCTACACCAGAACTAAATACAACATATCATAAAATCCAACATTATATAAGATTAGATAATTTTATTAATATCCAGTGAATAACAACAAAAGTAGGTCAAAGGGCTTCCATGCTATGCCAGATTTGAATCACCCTGGGTTAGGCGTGGTAGTCTACACCAACGGGTTTACTAGGGCTGTCATTCACAAACATGGGGAAGCGTCCCTTTGGTTTCCCTGCAAGGTTTTCCTTTGAAAAGCATCTCCAAGGGGAAAAGAGTACAACCATTGAAATACAAAATGGGAGTGCAAAAGTAACCCTATACTAGAAGCGCCTATCCTAGCACCAGAAGTAGCCTTTACTATCAAGAAACCTTAGATATCACAATGCCCAGGGTTTTCTTGTTTCGGCTTGCAAATACTTTTAACTTTTACTACTTATTAAGATGAATGAACACATGCATGCTATACTTTAACATTTCTGACCAGTTGTCTTGCATTCATAACTTGCTGATTTTAAAGGTCAATTGTATAATTTTAATTATTGCATATTTTAACTCAACTTATGCCTTCACTTAGGATTTATCACAATGTGTTGGAAATGTAAGTTATGCCTCTCCAGCACTGCCTTAACTGAGAATACCAATGTTGTAGCTCTTGTTTTTGTCGAAATTTGTAGCTATAGTCGGTCTTCATGATTAGGATTTTAGTCTTTGATGTATTTGTAATAATAAATATAAGACATGTTCGTCATGTCCCTGTCAAAAGAAAAAGTTTAATGCATGTTCTTCATGTTCTTTTCAAAAGAGAAAATTTGAATTTGATATTTGAATTTTTGGCTCCAAACAAACAAAGTCAGCCCTCCTCCTAGTCAAGTCAGCCCCAGTCAAAGAGGCACCCATTCAGCCAGCCAAAAGACTATATAAAGACACTTGTCCTCCATCATTTGGATTTTGGACACACAATTCGGATCTCACAAGCATCTTTTTGTTCATCAAGTGACGGAGACAAGGATATGAAAGGCCGAAGTTGACAAGAAGAAGACCAAGCTCTCTCTCAATTATCCCTCGCACATGTGGATCTGATCTCCTTCTGTGACCTCGCACATGTGACAGAAAGGACCGAATATTTGAGGCATAACAGAGTTGCAGGACCGAGAATTTTGGGTGCAAAACAAGGCTGAAATTTGGCCCTAGCAGAACAGACCAAACCAAGTATCATGGGCAGATGTGTGACTTGACTAGGATGCAGTTGGACCAGGTTTGACCAAGTCTACTTTGTTGGTCAGTTTGACCTTGTGATTGACTAGAAGATCTAGTGTGTCTCTTGTTGAACTAAAGAATTTTCTCTAAGGAAAATGTTCTTGGGTTTTCCCCCATGTGGGTTTTCCAAAGGTAAATGTTTGTGTTCTTGTTTGGCTGTCTCTTTATGATCCTACTGGCACTTAGTTTCTAATGTAGAGATCTTTTGTGTAATTGCCTTGTGATGAATATGAATGAAAGAAAAGAGAAACTAAATAAATCATGAGAAGTAATCAGTTTTAGAAGATCCTACGAAAAATCAACATGGTATCAGAGCATATGGTGAAAAAGCAGCCTTAAAGAAGAAAAAGAGCAGCCTTCAAGCTATCCTCTAGGGCTTGCTCGATTCTAAACCTAGAAGTCAAGAAGCACATCACAAAAGAAGGCTAAGATCTGCCTTCTTGTCTGAAGAAAATCTACACTCTTTTCTGCCAAGTCAATGATGAAATCATCCTATACTGTTTAGGCCGAAAAGTCTATTGTAGTATTGTGAAATTTCAAAGGAGTCCTAGTTCAATATCACAGATTGCAAGAAGAACAAACTATACACCAGAGATATGTCCGTGCCTTTGGTCAAGATTATGAAGAAGTCTGGAACCCTATGCCTCAGTCTTACTACAAGTAAGCTGAAAAGAAACCTAAATCTGATTGCAGAGGGCCAAAAATGCCTCAGAATGATCTCAGGAAGGCTGAAAGAGCTCTGGATAGCATCCACGGTAACCGAGAAGCCTCAAATATGAAAAGGATTACACTTCTGTCTCAATGTTTTCGAATCATACCACAATAAAATCTCTGTGCGAGCTCTTGAAGAAGAACAAATTGTTGGTACAATGATTGTTGAAAGACTGAACTAAAGAAGCCAAGTCACTTAATTTCTTGAGGAGCCAAGATGATGTAATTTTGGAGAAAGCAGTTAAAAAAAGTTCTAAGTATCTCTATCTGAGGACAAGCCAGAAAAGTCATCCTTTGTTTACATTTAATTCTAGAGTTGTGGAAGACACTTAAGAAGGAATTGAACCGGTGTCATAGTAATAATCACAAGTGTGAAAGTGTTTCATGGACCTCATGCCCAATTCTCATTGAAGATCTGTTATGGCTACTAGGACCAAGATACACATATTGTCTAATCTGAAGGACTTTCTTTTCATGTAAGCACATTACAGTGATGTTCAAAGACAAGTATGAAGACTGGGAAGTCAGACATGTAAAGAGATAAAAAAAGCTACAAGTCTCTGATTTGATGCAAGAATGAAAGGTACGTATCATCAAGTTAAATCTATGTTTGCATGAAACGTGGGTTCGGGGATAGGTGCGTCACTTTTTGAAACAGGGTACGTGGGTTCGTCTGGGGTATATTATAATTTATATATATTATATATTTTATAAATTATAATATCTATGAATTTTTTTAATCTTCCAACTTACATGTTAACAATTTTTTAAGTTGAAACCTAACAATATGCATGTTAACAATTATTTAAGTTGTAGCCCAACAATCTGATACTCATCTATGACACTGGCTGGCATACTAAAATCCTTTTAAAATACACATACATTTCGTTATTAAGTTGAAACACAGTATTGTTAACATCTATAATAAAGTTAATGACAGGGACGACACATCCATGCTAGAAAAGATGATTTGATTCCTATCAGTCAAATAATACCTATAGATGAATCTGATTTCCAGAAAATTCATTATTATTAGCCCCTCGGAGAATGTTTCCAAATAACATAATGTCATCCTTCTACCAATCCTTTCAATGAACAACACTTTAGCTTATATATTTAGTGGACCTACTAACTACATCCCAGAAAACTATGAAGGCTGAGAATAGGGTTTGCACTGAAAATAACATAACTGCACTTCCAGTATGATTATACCATATTCATATAAAAGTATGGTACATCGATCTATCGACATTAACCTGGCAATCTTTAAAACCCAACTTCAACTGTAAAAATGTCATTATAGTGAATTGGTTAATTAAGGATGTGTTGACCACTACGTGTCAACTACCCATTGCAGTACACCACCTGTACCCCCTTTTTTCGCAAAAGGGATAGCGCTTGATCGACATGTCCGTGCCATTCGACTGTTATCGTCAGCCCGATCATGTTATGTTGTAAACCAAATCTGCATGTGTAAATTGTAAATAATCTTAGCAGATCTGAGTCATGTATGTAAATTGCCTAGGCAAACCTAATTTTCTAGTGATAATCTACGTTCCAGAAGGTTTTTTGTCTCACCGATCCATGATCAGCAGAGTTTTCCTTCAGCCTAACCCCAAAGCCAGAATGGATTTTGTCATTAGAATCTTAGGGGAATCCTAGTGTGCTTCGAGTCTATGTAAAAGTAATTTGGAAATAATTCTAACTATTTGGTTAGGTTATTACAAATTGCTTGATCTGCTAGATTATGTTTGTGTCGCAGAACTGGGTAGTCTATGAGGGTCTATGTCAAATGGGTTTTCCCCCTTGAGATGTAAAATTATAAAAGTCATGATGTATAGTGTCTTGAGAGTTAGAAAATAATTAATCCCCACATAAGGTCCTAGGTCCTCGGGTAAAATTCCCAAAGGCTAAGTTCGAGGGTCCAAACATTAAAAAATTAAAAATTAAATAAATAAATAAATAATTTAAAAATAAAATAAAATAGTAAAATAATAATAAGTCAAAGTTTTGAGGAAATAAATGCAAAATTTTAATTTTAATATATTAAAATGCATTTAAAATTTCGACGGATGAGATTAAAAGAGATTTTGATCCCCATCGACGGTCGAGATCACTTTGACATGGATCACTCGAACTAACCATTGAGAAATTTTCCTTTAGATAGGATGTCAGGGGTCATTTGAGATCATTCGATCTTAGAGTCGTGTCCTAAAGAAATCCTAGCACGAATTCTAGTAAGATTGAATCCAAGGGAAGGACTAGCAGCGGAAATTCATCTTAAATACAACGAGTTATCATACATATAAATCATAGATTATGAACATCTTCCTTTCTGTTGTCATTGATACCACAATTGTGGGCATTTTGCTAGAGCTTGCCCAATGGGATTCAGAAGGAGAAGAAGGCATAAAGGAGAATCAGGAAGTGCAGATCGGCATTAGAGGGAAGAGAAGGGGAACGTACAAGAGGGGGAATCAGGGAATAGGAAGGTTGGAGATCAGATGCAGATGGAAACAGAAGGAATGAAGGATATGCAGATGGAGGAAGTGGCAGAGCAAAAGCAGGAGTAGCATGGGGAGTCGGGTCGAGCAGAGACAATGGAGAGTGGAGAAGTTGTATCTGCGCCTCCGTTGGAGGGTATTGTTCTTGATCCCATCCCTTCTATTCATAAATCCTTTATGTCTCTGCTCAATTCGATCTCGAGACCTGGTACTTCTAGGCCTCCTCATTTGGAAAATTTGCATGTTGAATCTGTGATTGATGCCCTGGACAGTATCATAACCTCCATTCCTGAGATTCACCTGAACCAACCCTTGGCTACAAGCCTTGTGACCCCATGTTCTGTAGGAAATTCTATAAAGAAACCTCATTATAACCTTCGACCTCGGGAGAAGAAGATCATCCCTTGGGAAGTTGTGGGAGGGTTGGGAGTCCATCCGATTTCGGTTGGACCTTGAAAGACAAGAGGAAGGAAGTCCAACCTATTAAAGGCTCAGCGAAGAGAAAAAATTGATATAGCAGACAGGAAACAATTATCACTTACCGCAGTGCTTAGAGTAGTGCAAGCCCCATCCCGAGTGACCAAATGATTTTGTTGTCTTTTGATAGTAGAGGTTTTGCTAGTGCCTCTAAAAAACTAGCATTGAAGGCTTTGATTAAATGTTATTGTCTTGATATTATAATGCTTCAAGAAACCCTTGGAGCAGGAGAGGAGATCAAGTTGGCACTGAATAAAATGTTTTCGAGCTGGACATTCATAACTATGGATGCCAAAGGAAGATCTGGGGGTTTGGCGATGTGAGTCAAAGAGGGGAGCCTAAAGTTATTAAATTCTTGAGGATCGGAGCAAATTTTGGGAGCTGAGGTCTATTCTCAAGAGTTATGCTCGGAATTATTGTTTTTGAATATTTATGGGCCTTGTCAGGACAGGGTGTCATTTTGGAATAATCTATTCTCAAAATCCATTATGAATAACCCGAACTTGGTGGTGGGAGGGGATCTGAATTTCTCCTTGGGCCTATCAAAAACATGGCGCCCTGTAGCACAAGTTGATCCTCTAGCAGACTTCTTCCTGAACAAGATCCGCTCAAGCAAGCTCGTAGATATAAACCAGATAAAATCTAGACCGACTTGGAGGAACAGGAGAGTGGGGGAGGCAAGGGTAGCCAAGATGCTGGATCGTTTCGTTCCAAAAGAGCAATTGGCATCTAGACTCTCTTGTTTCAGACACTGGGTGGGGGAAGGAGGGGACTCAGACCACCTTCGTGTTCTATTGAAAATGAAAGGGCCTAATCAAAAACTAGGGTCTCCATTCAAATTTAACCCGACATGGCTCAAGGAAGCCTCATATAATAACTTGGTTAAAACCACTTGAGATGCCCTTTCCTTGATGTGTCACCTTAGCTCTGATACCATGTTGAAGAATCTAGGGCAATTAGGTGTAGAGTGATTCTTCGAGATTAGATAACAATTTGTGAAGTCTCTTTAATTTTCTTGTCTTTATTAGCTTAATCTTCTTCTTCTCTTATTAATGCATGTGTGTACTTCATCAAACTACTATCAAAACATAAAACAAGAACACAAGATATTGGCTCTCTGCCAGGGCCAAAACCTCTCTTCTCTTGAGAAGAAAACCCTTACGTAAGTTTTCTCTTATTGAAGCTTCTTTCCTTGATCAATGCCAAACCCTAGACCTTTGACTAGAATATCCTCCAAGCACAAGTCAAGTACTTCCTCCTTCCTGCACTTCGTTTCCCCGACACTTTGTCCTTTTCCTTTCGGCACTTTGTTCCCGGACACTTCGTCCTCCTTCTCTAGGTACTTCGTTCTTCTTTCAACTTGTTAATAGTCCTTAGCACTGTTTTAAGAAACAGCCGTTTCGAAACCAAAACAGTCGGGTTGATCCGAGCCACAAACTCCAGAATTGAAACGGCCTTTGGAACGGTCCGGTTGGCCGAGTCAGCCAACTCGGCCGTTTCCGTTATGACTCGGCCGAGTCACAAGAAACCACCCAGCAACACGTATTACAGCGGATTTATAAAAGTTTAATGGATTTTTAAATGGTTTTTTGGTTGGTTTGGACTCCAAATAGGTATATGAATTTGCTAAATGATTTTTGGGGTCCATTTCCCCCCCCACAAACCCTATTTAACACACCCAAGTGCTCTCATTCACTCACAGCAATCTTATGCATTTGAGTGAGAGTCTTCTTTGAGAGTTAGTGAGCAGTTCTTGAGCTTGTTTTGGAGCAGCAGTGAGGAGTCTTGGAGGAGCATTGTAGCTGGAGTGAGGAGCTTCTTGGGCAGCCATTTGGAGCAGCATTGAGGAGCTGATTCTTGGAGCAAGCTTGAGGAGGCAGTTTGTGCCTGGAGGTATTTTTTTTCACCTCTATAAATTTGTTTTTGCTTAGTAAATTTTAGGTGCATATCTAGAAATCTTAGAGAGTGTTTTTTGTCAAATAAATGAACATTGAATCAAGGTTTTTTTTTTTCATTTTCAGATTGTTTGCTTTCATTTCCTAGTCAAAAAATGGCACCTAGAGCAAGAGATCCTGCTTGGGCATATGTTGAAATAGTTGATAGTCAAATGCAATGCAAACTTTGCCATAGGAAAATTAAGGAAGGTCCTGGGGGCATTAATAGGCTGAAACAACACTTGGCAGGGATTAGAGGCCAAATTACCCCATGTACCTCACCAGAAATTGGGGAGATTAGGAAAAATTTGCTGGCCAGCTTTGAGAAATTTAAAGAAGATAAGGCTAGGCAAAGAGACATACATGCTGAAATTGGGAGGAAGAGGGAGATACAAAAAATGATGGCTGCCAACCCCCATTATGATTTTGAGGGTTCTTCCTCTATCCCTCAAACTGATACATCCAACCCTTTCCGATATGTTCCTCCCTCTTTTGGTTCTGTTCAAGATAAGGGAAAGGGTAGAATGTCAATGAAAAAGGGTGATGTGACTATCAAAAGTTATTTCACTCCCTCCTCTCCATCAGATGCACATGGTCCTGAAGTTAGTAAAACTCAAATGCAGCCCACTTTAGATGACCATTGGAAGAAAGAATTGAGGGAGACTGCTTGTGATTACATAGCTAGATGGTGGTATGATGTTGATATCCCCTTTAATGCTGCTCGTTCACCATATTATGAGCCTATGTTTGATGCCATACATGCTGCTGGAAAAGGCTTCAAAGGCCCTACTATGCATGAGCTAAGGGGGTTTCATTTGCAGAAAGAAATTCAATCCATTAATGAGTATTTGCAAGAGTTCAGGGACTCATAGGCAAGAACAGGGTGTACCATCATGTCGGATGGACTGATCAAAGAAACCGTACCATCATAAACTTTCTTGTCTTCTGCCCACAGGGAACCATGTTTTTAAAATCAGTTGATGCATCTAATAAGATTAAAGATGGCCACTTGTTGTTTCAGGTATT
The DNA here is from genome assembly GCA_031772625.1 of Pinus tabuliformis. Classification (NCBI taxonomy): domain Eukaryota; kingdom Viridiplantae; phylum Streptophyta; class Pinopsida; order Pinales; family Pinaceae; genus Pinus; species Pinus tabuliformis. The sequence continues at coordinate 486,713,326 of CM062819.1, forward strand.
GGATCAGGTTGTTGAGGAGGTGGGGGTGGCTAATGTTGTTCAAATCATCACAGATAATGCCTCAACTATGTTCTTGTTGGTAAACTGTTAGAGGAAAAACACAAGACCATCTTTTGGACCCCATGCGTTGCACATTGCATAGACCTCATGCTTGAGGATATTGGAAAATTAGATTGGGTCAAAAACACTATAGATCATGCCAAAAGCATAACAAAATTTATCTACAATCATACAATGGTTTTGAGCCTCATGAGGAAACACACTGGGGGCAAGGATATTATTAGGCTTGCCATCACTAGATTTGCTACACATTTTTTGACATTGCAATCTATGCTTTCCCAACATAGAAACTTGCAAAAGATGTTTTCCAGTGATGAATGGAATCAAAGCAATTGGTCTAACAAACCAGAAGGCAAAGAATTGAAAAGGAAAGTCCATGAAGAAACTTTTTGGAAAAAGGCAGCAGAGATTGTGAAGCTTGCTGAGCCACTAGTTAAGGTGTTGCGGTTGGTGGATGGGGAAAGGTTGGCCATGGGCTTCATTTAGGAGGCTATGGATCAAGCAAAGGAGCAAATAAAGACGGTATACAAGGATAGAGTGGCAAAGTATGGGCCCATTTGGGCAATCATTGATGAAAGATGGAACAATCAACTCCATCGCCCTATACATGCAGCTAGGTATTTTTTGAACCCACGGTATCATTATAAAGCTAAGGAGTCAGGAGCTTTGAGGGGGGAGGTCAGAGATGGACTGGTTGATTGCATTGAACGCATGATCCCATTGGAGTCTGATCAGCTGGAGATACACCGACAGGCCAATATCTTCAGCAATGCAGCAGGTACCTTTGGGAAGAACCTAGCAAAGATTGCAAGAGAAGCAGATGAGCCAGGTAAACAAAAATTTCAATTTTCAAATTCTTAATAGTTTTACTTTTTTTTTTAAGTTTGTTAAATCGTTTATAATTTGAAAGTTAGATATAATTTGTAATTTTGTTGAGCTAACTCATTACACTCTTATGTTTTTTGCAGCACAATGGTGGGAGGCCTTTGGTGGCCATTGTCCTGAATTGCAAAGGTTTGCAATTCGTATTTTGAGTCAAACTTGCAGTGAGTGCAATTGGGCTGTCTTTGAGAGGATTCACACAAAGAAGAGAAACCGTTTGGATCAAAAACGGTTAAATGATCTAGTTTATGTCCAATACAACCTTCGGCTCAGACGAAACCATTTGCTGAACAAAAGACCTGATTCAGATCCCATTGTGTTGGAAGACATTGATCCAACATCAGATTGGGTAGTGGAGAGTTGTCCAGCAGAGTTTGATCCTGATGAGGATCTTGATTTAGATTTAGATATGGAGACATCAGTTGAACTTGAACATGTTGTTCAACTTCAGCCTGTTCAGTTGAATGCAGATCCCAATCCACTAGCCTCAGTCTCACAGCCAGCAAGGACTCCAGTTGTAGGTGCTTCCTCTGCTCAGCCACGACAGAAGTGCAGCCGCATATCTACTCTATCTCAGCGTGCATCTGCTACAGTTGCACAGCCTGCTAGTGGTACCACTTCTACAGTTGCAGTTGGGGATGATGATGATGAGGAGGAGCCATGGGGCCCCTTGTCTGACTCTGATGATGATGATCCAGAGATTGATCGACATGATCTTGGCTCCTCTGACAATAGCTACTAGCCAGTAGTACTGTAGTACTAGTACTGGAGTCTGGTCACCGTCACAGTTTACTTTTGTTGTAGAGGCCATTTCTAGCCTCCTTGGTTATGTGTTTTTTGTTTTGAGTCTTCGATCATGTATGACAATTGACTATGTATTGCCATTGGGTACCATTTTGATATAATGGATTGGTTCATGAGCCTACTTTGATCATATGTTGTCTTCCATCTATATTATAATGCTGTGTGTTTGGAAACATGAATGAAAATCTTTAAAATTATGTTTTTTTATAAAAAAAATAAATATTTAATGTATTTTTTACAACGACCGGGTCATTGAAATCGAGCCGGCCGAGTCATTACCGTTTCGGAGTCGGAGTCGGAGTCTATCCTCGGCCGAGTCGGAGTCGAGGTCGGAGTCTTAAAACATTGGTCCTTAGTATACTAGCTCTAGAAGAGACTCCAATCTTTTATCCTTAGTGAGATCCTTTACCAAGAGGATACCTTCTTTCTCTTGACCCAATTGAGCTTCTTCTTGATGTATAGTGCAGACATGATATAGTGGTACTGCAACCCCAGTGTCTCGCACATGGGAGGTTTCTCTTATGATTTAAGCTCCTTTCTCCTTCGCTTGAGAGACCCTCTTCTTTGCTTGGGTATGGGACCTTATAGGCCTAAGTTACTAGCCCAAACAAGGAGGAATATATAACTGTGATCTTGCTGTTGTTATGTCCACAGACTGCCCTTCTTTTCTCGCATGTGTGACTATGTTTCTTCCTTAGAACAACCCTATAAACTTTGGTTTGTGTCTCTCCTTCTTCGCTGCACTAGAGGCTCCTTATACTTCGACTTTCTTCACCCTTTCTCAGTCTTTCTTCTTCACTGATTTCAGAGGTATATTGCATTGTACTTTAGAGGAGTGGACAGCCTCTATATATAGAGGATTGTCCCTCCTTTAGGCCGACTTGAGGCCGACTAGAGGACAGTAGACCGACTTGACGTATATAATTCTGATTGCTTCTTTTGAGGTGTCGTTGCATGGAGGAGACTTGTCGACTTTGCTTGGAGATATTCTTTTGACTCTAATACATAAACATACATGGTGTAACATGCCCTTAAGGTCTTCAACATTTTATAATGACTATTTGACTCACCTATAGCACTTTAACATGCGATAGACTATTTCAATGAGCAAGAAACTCATTGACATATATTATAAAAATAATATTTCTCTTCTTGAATAAACACAAATATCAAAAATACATTTATGAAGAGCTAACCTAGTTACATTTCCTTCAACAGGCTCCAACCCCCTAATTTACAAGCTCCAACTTGTAGGACACTACTAAACCCTAAAAACCTGTTGCAACAGAAAGGACGTCCCAACAATATTTTTACCAATTGTTGTCAGAAGGACGTCGTCGCCCTGTAGTTTATCAGCCCCAACTGAAAGGACACCACAACGCCTTATGCAGGCTACAACCTACCCTAGCACCACCCTGCCACCTTGAAGTGTTCTCAAGCCACAACCTGAAGGTGACTCCAATCACCTACCTTGCACCACCCTGCCACCCTGAAGAGCCAACAGACCACGTTTCACAATTTTCAGACTGGATCCCCCTGTGCCATGAATCAATATATGAAGATAGTAAATAAGAGAATGTTTCTCTGCTCAAAATGAATATCTTGTCAAGTCCTGCAACTGCACTGTTGATCACACTGTACAACCCTGCTCAATCTGACCACTACACAATCAAACTAAGCACTGCACAATGTTGCACATCAAAACTCAATGCTCAATTGTACATCAATGTCACTACTCAACTGCACATCACTGTCACCGCACATCTAATTACTGCTCAACATCAAGAGCTCACAACATTGGCTACCACTGCATTGCTCATGAATGAGTAATCGTCATAGGCTCATAAGCAGACTGCCACATCATTGAACCAATCACATTGCTATTGTAAGTGTCGAATACAAGTCTCTGAGAATGGCACAATCCCAGATGCCACACGTCATCCCTATGACCTACTACCATTTCTCTCACGCTCTGCCCACGGAGAGCTGCTAGCATATGTTCCTTTCACTGTTGAGTACTGCTCACACACAATTATCCATCTTTACGTCAATAACCTATACCACAAAGTGATGTGTCTTCAGAGACCCGTTACCCTGTAAGGTCACGATTATGTTACTAATTGAGGTCATCTAATGTGAACCCTAGGTTATCATAGTTACTATAGTCTAAAGGTCATATTAAGATAGCATGTAAAATCTCATTCATCATAGTTCTATGGTTGTCAAGTCAAAGTTAAAATATAAACATACTAATTATGTCTAGTATGTCAAGTCTAGTCCATTCTCAAAGTCAAGGTGCCAACATACTTGTTATGCCTAGATGTCAAGTAGCATGTGAGATGTCAAGTCCACTTTCAACATGTCACCTTATAGTCAAGTTAGGTTAACATGATAATACCAAATCAATTAACAGTCACCAAGAGAGTTATTACAGTGATATTGCTATCAAGGATATATCAAGTCAAGTCAAGTCAATGTGATGAGACATATCTATGTATTAAGTCAATTGACAGTCATCAAGAGAGGTACTACAGCGGGATTGTTTCCTTAAGATATACAAAAGGATATATCATTCATCAGTTAAGTTTACACAAAATCACAATTTTCAATACATTATTGTCAAGTCAGCTTAGTGTATATGTCAGGTCTAGAGTGTCATAATGGTGAATGTCAAGTCAATGTCAACTGTCATTCTAAATGTCATCACTGTAAGACACATCATATTATGTCACTGTCACCTTACTGAAATGTCAATCACATTCATTATTGTTCAAGGTTACTCTGGCTCATTGATGAACTTGGTGTCATAGGACAAGGGTCATCAAATGTTTGACTCTTGCAAGTTTGTTACTCTTAAGAGAATTGTAGGTCAGTTCTAGGTATCATTTACCACTGTCAAGTATGTCAAGGTCAACACACTATCATACATTATTATTAGTCAATGTACTGTCACTTAGCATCTACCCACTGCCATGTATATTAAGGCATCAATCACACAACAGAACTAAGGTCACTTCCACACAAGACACACTTCACTGCTACGGTCTTGGTTATAAGGTCATTATCATATAGTCATTCAAGACCTACAGGTCATTGTTATTCAAGTCATTAGCATATTGTGTGAGTTGTAGCTAATTTCACACTTAGGACAGACCTTAGACAACAATAAACAAGTCTACAAGTCTCAGTCTACAAGGATACATGGAGTAACACCCTTCGCTGCCCTTAAACCTTGGATGTAAGCTACAGGTTTGCGGTGTAGGAGGAAGGTTGAAGCACGGATGTCCACAAGGAGAAGGCCTAGACCCTCGCTGCCTTCATAAGGTTCTTTTGGAAGGGAGGCCACATCTCAATAGAGACTTCTTTGCCTCTGAATTCGGTGCCCTAGGAACAAACAAAGAAGCCCTAACTGCAAGGTTGAACAAGACCAAAAACCATGCCATACATCATCAAACAAGAGCTAAAACATCACAAGAAAACTCATCGTGAAGAGCCGAGTAGAGGAAAGAAGAAGACGGGTTTAATCTGCCTTAACACATCCCCAAACCAACAAACAATTCACTTCAGGAAGTCTGAAATCCCTTGCTACAGGAGGCTGAAAATCATCTCACAGGTAGACAAAAAACAAAGCTAAGACAAGTGTGAGATGTTAGTAAGTTTGTTGTGTTTTGAGGGAGAAATTTGACTTAGTTTTATAGGTTTCTAGGTGAACGTTGGAGGAGGGCTTAGATTCTTTTAATTGTTGGTTATTCTAATAATTATAATCAAATAATTTGTACCTTGTGAGGTAAGAAAGAGGGTTGCTTCCCTTATAGGAAGTAGATTAAGCCTTTTTTTAGTATAATATTTTTTTAGTGTAATATTGTGACAATAAACCCCTTATCAATACTTACCTTTAATTTAAATAATTACTAACCCTTATTAATATTTTTCTAGAGAAATTTCCAATTTCACTAAAATTTTGAAATCAATGATCAGCTTACTGCATATGGTTTATTGTCTTTGGTTCTTGAAATTATTCAACTTATACACAGTGAGATTACAGCGAGAATCACTATCATATATTGGCAATCGTAGGTGAATAAGGTGTCATGTCACCACCTGGGGTTTTAGCCCACAAAACTGGGTCTTCAACTTCAAACTCAATTTTCTCTCAAACCAAGAGGATTTATGTGGCGTACCACATACCACCGCAAAGATCTTGACGAGGAGAATCCAATGACATGGATCTCCAAGTCAAACTCAACGATTTGATCTTTCAAAAACCCTCGACAAAGTCGGGGTATGTCCATAATCTAGGGAACCCAAACCCTACAACTTGGGCTTTCAACAATCCAACAGTGTAGCTGCCAACTTGATGTAATCTGACAATTACTAAGAAGCGTTTATTAACCATTTGACATCAATGACTGGTGTTTTTAGTCAAAGTCAAACCCAGTCAGCTCCATGGGTTGACATCAATGACAACACCATCCAACATAAAAGACTCTTTGACTCTCAATGACTTTGACTCTTTGGGAGAAGATTTTGAAGGAATATTTTGATCTTTAGAAAAAAGGAACTTTGAAGGAAAACTTTGATCCTTTGGGGGAAGACTTTGACTCTTTGGTACTTTGAAGGGAGACTTTGATTCTTTGGAGGAAGACTTTGACTCTTTGGTACTTTCCAAGAAGACTTTGACTCTTGAAGAAAGAAGATATTTTTGGAGGGTTGATTTGGTGTTTGATGGAAGTACTGGTTGAAACTGGTTGTCTCATTTTGATTTGGTTCTATAAGAAGAAGAATAATTTGATTGGGTTTTCCCTTAGAAGAGGGGTTTTGCCCTGGCTGAGAGCCTACATACTGTGTTTTATTGTCCTTGTGATCTTCGTGTTCTTTTGATTTGATAGTTGCTTGATGAAGAGAAAATAAAAGAAGATAATATAAATTAAAATTATCACAAGCTATTATCAAAATAAGATAATATTTTCTGCCTTTTGATTTTCTAACATGGTATCGGAGCTAAGGTGAAGAAGGAAAAACGCAGCTTGAAGATCTTTTGCTCTAATCATACAAGGAAAGTGTAAAGTTTTGTAGATGTTCTATGCTAAGAGCAATTTCACTTTTCTCACAGCAATCATACAAGTGGATAAGCAAAATGCAGATAGAACATATAAGCAGATCTTACAGAAGACAAATCAGAAACAAGAAAAATGTATGTGTTCGTTTCGGCGGTCAACAGGATGCTTCAACCAGCAAAGTCTCCTTTGGTCAGCCAGCCCAGCATGTGTCACAACAACCCTCCAACCAGTAGATGAGTCAACCCAAGTCAGTTCTACAAAAGTCAACGCTGTCCTGAAAAGTCAACGCAGGGGCAGCAAGCTAAAAGTCAACGCAGCAGCAAAACGGTCAACCCTTTGACCTCGATTTTTATGCCAGGTAGTACGGCCTTCAAAAATCGAACCTCCCACAAGTTTTCAGCTTGTTTGGACCAAGCGTTGACCAAAGTCAATGCTGGTCAAACTTCTGCGAAACCCTAGCAGCAGAAACCCTAGCAGCAGAAAAATCCTCTTCGTCCTTCCCACGTGTGGCTGAAATTCATCCTCCAGGTAGCTCGTACTTTTTAGGATGAGAGAGGAAGATGTGAGTTGTGTTGTGATCAAATTCTCTCCAACTTTTCCTGTATATATATCCATCAATGAGGGTGTGTGACACATCTGTTGGGCATGTGAGCCTACATTACAAAACTGGCTGACCTTGCACATATAATTTATTAAGAATAATAAATTCAAAATATAAGTTCTGCTCATCGGATTAAGACTATTTTTATATGGATTTTACACCTCTCAGAAAGAGGAATCCAACAAAAATATTAGCCTCTTAATCTGAGCATCAGAACATGGAGTTTGGACCTAGTTGTCCAAATTTAACAGAAAGGTATAAAAATAGGTTCTTAGAAAAGAAAGCTCACCATTCATCTTGAAGAAAGGTCACTTGGGAAAAGACATTTGAGGACATCTTGGAAGAAGCATCTTGAAAGATCTTTTGAAAGTTTTTCAAAGACATCAGTTATCATTATCTTAAAATAGGATCTCTCTCTCCTAAAGGATCTTATAAAAGTCTCTTGGGACCATCATTAAAGCAAGAAGTTTCAAGAACCTTTGGAGCATCATTAAAGGGGAGTAACTTGCACCCTGGGACTATTATCAAAAGGCAAAGAGACATATTCAAGTCTACAAGAAATCTAGGCCTCTACAAGAATGACATTAACAAGTGCACCAATGGCATCATCAATGAAATCAGAAAATAAGCTTCAAGGAGCTTCAAATTTTAGAGCTTGGAAGACAAGGATGGATCTTATCCTTGCTAGGAACAAAGTCTTGGACATTGTGCAAGGTAAAGTTAAAGAACCTACTAATGATGCTGGAAAAGAAAAATTCAAGGAGAATGATATTTTAGCCATGAGCCTAATTGTGGATTCAGTCAGGAACAATCTGATTCCCTACATATCCACTCAAGATACCTCAAAGAAAATGTATGAAGCTCTCTCCAAACTATTCACAATCAAAAATATTGGCCAAGTTGCAAGCTTAAAGAATGAGCTTCGAACTATCAAAATGACAAAGGATGATACTATATCTTCATATTTTGTGAGAATCTATCGTTTAAGAGATAAACTCCAAACAATTGGTGAAGTTATCCCTAATAAGGAACTTGTAATATCAGCCATTCTAGGATTACCCAAATCATGGAATGACTTTGCAGCTAGTATCAATAGTTGGAAAGAAGCTCCATCATTTGAAGAACTATGGTCTGCATGTACTCAAGAAGAAGCTTGACTTGTTCTAATAGGAGGAAATCAAGAAGAAAATGATATCTCAAATGCCTATTCATCTCATTTCAAGAAGAAAGGAGGAAATAAGAAATCTGACAAAGGCTCAAAGAGAAATCATCACAAGAAGATTGATCTATCAAAAATTCAATGTTTTCAATGTCACAAATTTGGGCACTATAGAAACCAATGTCCTGAAAATCAAATGACAACAGAAAAGAGAGAGATCATGCTATTGTTTCTAAGACTGAAGAACCATCAAAGAAAGCTAAAGGAAACAATTCCGATGTCAAAGATTTGTACTATTGAACAAGAAAAGACTTGAAGTCCTAGGGATTGCTCGTGTTTCATATCCCTTAATTCTATCTAGGCCTTTGACTTTAGGTTTTGTGAAAAACCCCTTAAAGGATCATTGTTGATTTTAGTTGTAACCTTAAGATTATATCCCTCCTTGTTCATTGAGGTCTTTGATTTCTATGGCTTGTGAACCTAGTATAATCTAATAAGAAAGCGTGTCTAGATTTTTGGTCAAGTCATAGGATAAGATATATTTCAATAATGTCTAGATCAATTCTAGATCAAGAGGGAGCCATAGTTGTTCACAAAAAGATAAGTATTATATCTATTTCTTCTTTCATTACATTGTTTTTGACCTCCTCAAGTATATCTAGCTTTATTTCCACTCAATTATGATCTCCATGAAAAGGATTGCAGGCAAATGAAGTCAAAAGATAATGGCCTTTTGATTTTCTAACAAAGAAGAAGCCTTTCCTCCCAGCCTTTGACTTTGTGAATACCTATTACTATTAAAAAATCTCAAAAACCTAGGTCTTTAGCCTTCTTTTCTAGGGCTTTCCTTTGAGAGTCTTTTTGCTTCTACGAAGCCTTGAACCATTATTGAGTCTCTCCCTTGAATGAGCTCTAGCCTCATCACTTTCTGCCTTATACCTAGCATATCTATTTTAAGTGATCTCCCTTCTACCGAGACTCCTCCCATAAGTGGAAGTCTGTAAATAGCAGGGGTTTTGGCTGAGATAACATTGAGCTTCTATCCCATTGTTAGCACTTTGTCTAGCTCTTGTCTTGTAGGGTTTTCCTCTCCAAGGCCTGCTAGATTTTGTGGTAATAGCTCCTTAATGTATTCTTTGAGTATCAAGTCTGATGTATGTTTTGCAATGAATACTTTGAGCCAGTTCATTGTTGAACCTCAGCAAATTCCTTGGAAAGCTACCAAGCATATCTTCTAATACTTACAGGGCAGAGTTCATTATGGCACGAGGTACGCATGAAAGAGTGAATTACTGTTACATGGTTTTGTAGATTATGACTAAGCCAGAGATACAAATGTGAGGAAATTCACTTCAAGCTTTTGTTTCAGCTTAGGCACAAGTACAATTTCCCAGTTCAGTGAGAAGTGTTGGAAATACTAAGAGGGGGATGAATCGGTATTTCTTTTAAATTGTTATGTTTACCAGTTCAGATTTTTCACAATTATTATCAAAAAGATAAATAATAAGGATTTTATTAAAAGCAAGTGAGGACACCAATCCTCTTGTACAAAAATTTGAGTACAATGATGTTTGAGGGCACCAACCCTTCAATCTTCCAGGCTCCAACCTGTTGCCAAGCACCAACTTGGACTTTTGTGAGGCTTCAACTTCTAGGGCTCCAACCCTATTCTTCTCAAGGCTCCAACCTGATTTTTAGAGGCTCCATCCCCTAGGGCACCAACCCTTCAGTCTTCTTAATAAAAATGAATAATTTACTTACTTGAAAATCTTCACAATATTCTGCATTGTTCAATGTTTCACATGTCCAATAGCTCCAAAAACACTTAATGCTTCACTTCTCACAGATTTTTACTTCACTGTTCAAAGTTATGCCTTCAAGTTCATCATTGTCTCAACATCCAAATCTTCACATTCATTGCACAGGTCTGAGGCTGCAACAGGTAGAGGCCTAAATGTGTATACACTCCACAGATCAAAGCTCCACTAGGACTGCAATACCCAAGCTCCACCGAGGTCCAATCAAACCACTGTAATTTTTGCACCTGGTCTTAACTCCAAGTGTATAACAAGGTCCGAGTGTTGAGTACAAGGTCTGAGGTTTTGTGTTGACCATTCTAATCACAGGTCCGAGGATATGATGGTGGCTAGGTTCGAGTTGTAGCTGCTTGCAAGAAGTCTGAGCCTCTTTCCAAAAAAACTGTGATCAATTCGAAACAGACCAAGCCTTACTATGGCTACCTGTGCTGATGTCAAGGTCTTGTGCCTTATCCAAGATATTGTGTGCAAATTCAAGCTTTTGTGGAGGAATCTGTGTTGTGACTTATCAAATGCTGCCCCACAGTCTTCCAGCAAACAGTTTACTTGTCTTCTTTTTTTATCACAGGTCCGAAGTTACTGTGGCTGCCCGATGGTGTCTGAGTTAAGTTTGGTTGCAAGTAGCTTAGTCTTACAGCTGCCTGTGGTGTCCAAGTTAAGTTTGGGTGCCTGAAGCTTAATCCTTCTAGTTGCATGTGGTGTTCGAGCCGTTGTAGCTGCTTCAGAGGTCAAATGATCCGTCCTTTTTCTAACCCAATCAAAAGATTTTCTTCGGCTCCTAACTCTCCTATCTTTTGTGCCTTCAAGTTCACGAGTTGTGTATTGTATGTATCTTTCTGTAATAGGATGAATGAATTGGATGGTGTTGAAATGAAGACCGAGTTCTTATTTATATGGATTTGACTTAGAAATGAAGGGACATGACCTATGGAGGGAGGCCGACTTGAGAGACAGAGTATAGGTCAGCTAGACTACAAAAATAGGATATGTGACCTTCAAAAATTGATTTCTCTTAGAGTATTTGGAGTTAGGAGCTGAGTGAGGGCTCGTTGGAAAGAGGAAAGAGTCCTCTACAAGATGGTGAGGGAGCCATTGTGATAGGATGCCTCCAAGGTGACAAAAAATAATTTTCTTTGTGACTGTTCTTGAAATAAGAGTGCCCTCCAACAATTATCCATGATTATCCATGTCATCTATGTCATCAAGTCCTTCAATAGTCCTCATCAAGTGTCATCAAGTATAGTCATCCATGTCATCAAATATAGTCCTCCAATAGTGCAACATCCATCAAGAGTGCTTATATTTTCATCAATGACAATTATTGACCAACAATCTCCCCCTTTGTCATTGATGGAAATCTTCTTTCTTCCAACATTCTCTCCCCCTTTGACATCAATGGCAAATGGGGTGCCCAAGTACTCCCCCTATCAAGTTGCTTCTTGTCATGCTGCTCCCCCTGTCATGGTGCTTCTACCCTTGTCGATGTGTTCTCTTAATGTGATGCAAGAGCAATAACCCCCATCTTTTGGCGAAGATATTCAAATGATTCTCGTGGTATGGGGTTTTGTAAAGATATCTGCAATTTGCTCCTTTATATTGACGTTTTCCAACTTGATATTCTGTTCAGCAACTTGTTCATAGAGAAAGTGGTATTTAATTGGAATATGTTTAGTCTTTGAGTGCATTACCAGATTCTTTGAAATACTGATGGCATTCGTGTTGTCACAATAGATGATGATTGCTTGATTAGTCTCTATGTTGACATCTTCCAATGCTTCCTTCATCCATCATATTCATGTACAACAATCTGCAACAGCTATATATTCGGCTTCAGTTGTGGAGAGAGATATAGAAGATTTTTTTTTGTTGAGCCAAGATACTAGACAATCTCCCATGAAGAATGCATTTTTGTTGGTACTTTTTTTTATCATCTACGCTTCCAGCCCAATCAACATCGGTGTAAGTTGTCACGGTAAGAGTTGTGCGTTTGGGATACCATAGACCAAAATCCGGAGTACCTTTCAAGTATCTGAGAATTCTCTTCATAGCCAACAAATGGGGTTGCTTAGGAGCTGATTGAAATCTTGCCACCATTCCCACTAATTGCATAATATCAGGTCTTGACGTAGTTAAGTATAGGAAAGCTCTAGTTATTGATCTGTAAAGAGTTGCATCTACGAAAGGGGATTCATCATCTTTGCTTAATTTGCAATCTGTAGTCATCGGTGTGCTCATAGGAGCACATTCTTCCATCCCATATTTCTTAAGCATGTCATTAAGATATTTTGCTTGGGATATGAACACGCCAACTTTAGTTTGAGTTACTTGAAGCCTAAGGTAGTAAGATAGCTCATCAATCCTAGACATTTCAAATTCCTTGACACGTTTTGAGCAAATTCATGACTTACTTCATCATTGTTGCTGGGAAAAATCAAATCATCAACATATACAAGGGTAACTAGTAATTTATCCTTGTCTATTTTCATGTATAGATTACTTCTCGCCACTCCCTTTTTGAAGCCTTGTTGTTTTAGATAATGATCCAATCTTGCGTACCAAGCTCTAGGAGCTTGTTTCAATCCATACAACGCCTTTTTTAACTTACATACGAAGTCTTTTCCTTCTGCTAGATCAAACCCTTCTGGTTGCTCCATGTAGACTTCTTCCTTTAGGTCACCATTCAGGAATGTTGATTTCACATCCATTTGATAGACTTTGAATCATTTTGAACAATAAAATGCCAAAAACATCCTTATAGCTTCTAATCGAGCTACCGGGGCAAAAGTTTCTTCAAAATCAATTCCTTCAATTTGTGAGTATCCTTTACAAACAAGCCTTGCCTTATTTCTGATAATTTGTCCATCTTCATTCATTTTGTTTTTGAACACCCACTTGGTTCCAATAATATTTTTATCTTTTGGACGAGGTACAAGTTCCCATGTTTCATTTTTTTCAATTTGAAACATTTCTTCTTCCATAGCATTTACCCAATGAGGATCCTTACTAGCTTGAGCAAAGTTTTCTGGTTCTATCATGGATAGTAAGGCAACATTATCTTTTCTTGGTGTATTTGTCATCCTTCTTCAGGTTTGTATTCCATCATCTGTATTCCTAATAATTTGTTCTTTCAGATGGTGTTTTTGAACAAATTTTACTTTTGATGGAGTCTGAGATGGTTCCTTTTGATTTTCTTGATCCTTTTCTTCCTTTGTTGAATCTTCTTCAAAATCTTCAAGAATAGAATCTTCTTCATAGACTTCAATTTCCGTTTTTGGGAATGCCTCATCAATTTTCACATCAATACTTTCTACTATCTTTCGTAGTCGATTATTGTAGCATTTGTATGCTTTGCTCCTTGTAGAATATCCAAGAAAAATTCCTTCATCAACACGAGAATCAAACTTGCTTAGTGAGGCATGATTGATCTTCATAAAGCATTTACTTCCAAAAGTTTTAAGTATTTTACCAAAGCAAGTCTTCCTTTCCATAATTCATACAGAGTTTTGTCATTATTTGGTCTTAGTTGAGTTCTATTCAGGGTATATACTGTTGTCTTGACTGCTTCTCTCCAAAATTTAGCATGCAAATCAGCTGCTAGTAACATTGTTCTTGCCATTTCTTGTACAGTTTTGTTTCTTCTTTCTACAACTCCATTTTGTTTAGGAGTTCAAGCAACAAAGAGCTCTCTCTTGATTCCATGCACTTTGCAGAAATCATCGAATTCCTTTGAAGTGAATTCTCCTCCTATGTTTGTTCTAAGACATTTAATTTTTTATTCTTTTTAATTTTCTACAAGGGCTGTGAAATTTTTAAAACATTCAAACGCTTCGGATTTGAATTTTATAAAGAATACAAACATCATTCTAGTATAGCCATCCACAAATAGCGCAAAGTACCTTTCGCCTTGTAGAGTTGGTGTTCTGGTTGTCCACATAAATCTGCATGTATGATCTCCAAAGGTTTTGATGTTGAGAACTCCTTAGTCTTGAAGCAAGTTCTAGTTTGCTTTCCATGTTGACATGGGCCACACACAACTTGATCTGGCTTTACAATTTTTGGAATGTCCCTTACTGCATTTGTTTTGTTGATATTAACCAAGTTATCAAAGTTTAGATGTCCCAATCGTTTGTGCCATAACCAACTTTCATCTACTCGACTCATATAGCATTTATCTTCTTGAATTTTACTCAAAATGTATACATTATCAGGTGTTCTTACTCCTTTTCCCACAAGTTCTCCTGAATAGGATTTCCTTATCTCACAGTCTTTAGTACTGAAGATAACATTATGTCCTTGGTCACAAATTTGGCTAACATTTAGAAGATTGTGTTTGAGCCCTTCCACAAGCAATACATTTTGTGCTTTTTCATTTCCATTAACAAGAGCAATCGTTCCTTTCTCGACAATTTTAGCAGACACACTTCCAAAGGATACATTTCCATCCTTTTTATTTAACGAGATACACTTCTTTTGGTCACCTGTCATGTGTCTTGAACATCCACTATCCACAAACCAATGATTTTCATCACTATGTGCACATAAAGCTAGACCACATTTATCAGTAGTGGGATCCTTCAATTCTTCTCTTTTGAATGGACAATTTTGTGCATCATGGCCAAAATCATTGCATTTTGAGCAAACTAGATCATACTTAGCAAAAGGATCAAACGAATTGTAAGTCTTGATTTGTCCTTGTTCCTTTAGGCTACGTGACTTAGTTTGATAATTGATCTTATATCTTGAAGCATTATCCTTATGAGCTTTGCAACTCTTACCTTGATGACCAAAGTTTTTACAATGGAAACAATAACCAAGAAATATAGTTTGATACATGTTCGGATAGCCTTGACTTGATCTAGTATTCTTCCTTGGAGATAACCTTCCTTCATTCCTTGGGTTGTTAAAGGTGGACCTTTGCTCTTGGTGGGATGGCTTCTCCTCTTTTGGATGATTGCAAAGAATGTCAACATAACTTCTTTGGATTTTTTCATTTACATTCTCCTTTGTACTTGATGATTCTCCTTTGAAACCAACTCCAGACTTGTCATGTTAAGACCTTTGAGTATTAAGGACGTTATCAAGAGTTTGAGAGCTTTTCCAACTCCTTTTAACTTGATCCAACTTTTTTATTAGAGAAACAACTTCAGCTTCACGTTTTTCGTAAATTTCATCTCTTTCTTTTAGTTTATTGTTCAAGAAATTTTCCTTCCTTTTTGATTCTTCATTTTCCACTTTGAGAGAAATGACTTTCTTTCGTAATTTTTCATTTTCTTCAATGGCACTCATTAGCAATTCATCCATATTTCCTTCATCATCTTGTTCAAAATCATTATCATTTGTAAATGCTATGGATAATACTTCACTACTTCCAGCACAGTCATCGGACTCATCATTATCTCTTTTGTGTAGAAAGGTATTTTTAGTTGATTTCTTCTTAGTAATCACGAATTCATCTTCATCGGAGTCATCTTGTTTGGAGAAAAAGTTCTTATTAGACCCTTTCTTCTTGAACATCCTCTTTTTATATTCGTCTTCATCATCACTATCATGCTTATGAGAACATTTTGCAGCGTAATGTCCTATTCTTCCACATTTAAAACAAATTAGAGGAAACTTACCTTTTAGCTTTGATAATTTCCTTAGTTTCCTTACAAATTGTGCTAGTTCAGATTCAGTGTCGGAGTCATCACTACTATAATTACAATTTTTCCCTTTCTTTGATGACTTTGAAGCCTTGAATGTTGCTTCCTTGGAGTTTGGGATTCCTTTTCTCATTTCATATGCAATGAGAATCCCATGAATTTCATCCATCTTTAAAGTGTCCAAGTCCTTTATTTCTTCTATGGCACTTACCTTGGAGTCAAATCGTTCCGGAAGTGATCTCAAAACCTTTTGGACAACTATACTTTCTTCAATGTTTTCTCCTAGGCCCTTGAGAGAGTTGACAACTCCATCCACTTGGAGAAAGAAGGTTGCAATATCTTCTTTGTCATCCATCTTGAGACTCTCAAATTGTCTTCTATGTGTTTGAAGTTTTGCCTTTTTGACCTTGGAGTCCCAATCATAGATAGCAATATGCTTGTCCCACATTTCCTTGGCCGAATGGCAGTTCATAATTTTTGTAAATTTTGAATCAAAAATTCCACTTGTTATGGAATTTAGTGCTTTGGCATTTGCTATATAAACTTTCTGACCGTCCTGATCTGTTTGTTGAGTAGGTAGAGATTTGTACCCATCCAAAACTGATTTCCATACTTCACGTCCAAGAGACATTAAAAAGAATGTCATCCTACGCTTCCAAAAGCCAAAGTTTGTTCCATCAAAATGGGGGAATTTTCCTGAATCCTGATTCTTCATTGTGACCTAAGAATCCTTCTTCCAACTGTTACACTGATTATGAAGAAGCTGGCTCTGATTCCAATTGTTGGAAATATTGAGAAGGGGGTGACACTGTATTTCTTTTCAATTGTTATGTTTACCAGTTAAGATTCTTCACAATTATAATCAGAAAAATAAATAATAAGGATTTCATTATAAACAAGTGAGAAGACCAATCCTCGTTTACAAAAAATTGAGTACAATGATGTTTAAGCGCACCAACCCTTCAATCTTCCAAGCTCTAACCTGTTGCCAAGCACCAACTTTGACTTTTGTGAGGCTCCAACCCTATTCTTCTCAAGGCTCCAACCTGATTTTTAGACGCTCCAACCCCTAGGGCACCAACCCTTTAGTCTTCTTAATAAAAATGAATAATTTACTTATGCTCGAATATATTCACAAGATTCTGCACTGTTCAATGCTTCACATGTCCAATAGCTCCAAAAACACTTAATGCTTCACTTCTCACACATTTTTACTTCACTCTTCAGAGTTATGCCTTCAAGCTCATCACTGTCTCATCATCCAAATCTTCACACTCATCACACAGATTCGAGGTTGCAACAGGTAGAGGCCTAAACATGTATACGCTCCACTGAGACTGTAATACCCAAGCTCCACCGAGGTCCAATCAAACCACTGTAATTTATGCACCAGGTCTTAACTCCAAGTGTAAAACAAGGTCCGAGTGTTGAGTACAAGGTCTGAGGTCCTATGTTGACCGTTCTGATCACAGGTCTAAGGATATGATGGTGGCTAGGTTCGAGTCTGTAGCTGCCTGCAAGAAATCTGACCCTCTTTCTAAAAAATCAATGATCAGTTCGAAATAGATCCAAGCCTTACTGTGGCTACCTGTGGTGATGTCAAGGTCCTGTGCCTTATCCAAGAGACTGTGCGGGAATCCGGGCTTCTGTGGAGGATTGCAAGGTTTTGTGGAGGAGTCTGATTTCGATTTCGTTTTTTATTTCCTTTTGTTCGTTATGAGTTAGGTTTTGCTTTTTGTTTTTGTTTATTTCGATCTCATTTAAAAAAAACAAACAAACAAACTTCAAGTTAGGTTAGGTTTCTTAGGTTTTTTGATTAATTCAATTTTTTTTTTATTTTTTTTACTTTTCGATTTGTTTTATTTTGATTTGATTTTTTTTGTTTTATTTTGTTTTGATTTCCTTTCTTTTATTTTTTATTTCAATTAAAACATAAGAAAAAAAATTAAAAATAAATTGGTGACTGAATTGCAAATAAAATAAATCAAAAGAAGATCTAAGCTTTCACATTTGAAAAAAAAAAAAAAAATTATGTGGCCTACGACCATTAAAAATTTAAATTTAATTAAGGTCTTTTGATATTTATCTTTGGTAACATTAATTTATTTTTTTGCCACATTAAATTTGCTTCATAAGCTTCACACATTGAAAATTTACCTAAGGGATAACTAAATTCTAATCTAAAGTTCCTTGGTGTCTTTTTTGTGTTAAGTGTAAAATTTTAAATTTTGTGGTATTGATTTCTCTATTGTCAAGCGCGATTAATGTTTTAAAATCATATCTAAAGATTGACTATAGGAAAAAGATAATCTTTTCTACATCTGGGTTATTGGAGAAAAGCATTTTAATTCTAGAATCATATACTACTTAAGTTTCATAATTCTTCATGATATATAATTGCTAGAATATCCTGCATGATAAAGTTTTGAGCATTTACATTTAATCGTTCATGATCGTCACTTTTGTCACATTTACAAATTGCTTTGGATAACTTGTTTCTATCTAGTTTATGGTTAATTGAATGTAAAGGCACTGGTCTAAAATTATTTTTATCTTGTGGTTGTGTCTTATTTTATTGGATCTATCCATATCAGTTAACCAAGACTCGTTTACATTCATCAAGTTGTCCATCTTTAAGTCTCCTAGAGCCTGTGGAACTTTAAGTCACCTAGAGCTTGTATTCCACGGGCTATCCTCATTCATTCACATTAGGGACTACCCCCCTTGACTTGTCTAAGAGAGAGTCTAAATGGAGTGAGTAAGGATAAGAGTGACAACCCTTACTCTGAGCATTGTCGCGGTGCCTAGACACTTTGTGCAACAACAAGTCCTTAATCAAGGCAGAATAGGTATATCTAAAATGATGGAAGCTCATATCACCAGACAAATGGAGGAAGTTGAAGGAAAGGGCCATGGAAAGAGGGAGTAACAAATTTCTCATGAGGAAGATGGTATCCCTCACAAAAGGGTCCTATCATAAGTGTATGCTATAAGATATGACAACGATGATAAGATGCATCGTGGCATCATGGAAGCATTAGAAACAAGAACTCATGACATCTCCATGGGGATCATGAAGGACAAAATCCATGATAGACAAAACATGAAGGATATAGCTCTTAGGAACCTCAATAGACATTGAAGAAAAGGAAGAAGTCATCTAGGACAAGGCTCATCATACACCAAAAGGAAAACATCTACCAATTGAGGATATACAAGATCCTCAAAACTCTTTGATGGAATCCTCATCATAGGGTTCACTAATCTAGAAACGAAGCAAGTGTTTCAACAAGAACTCCAACTTATGAAATCCATCAGATGATGATATGATGACACGAAGCAGATCAAGGGATTGAAGATCTCTTCAATCAAGGAAGTTGTTGGAAGAAGCCTCGATGACCTGAAGGTAAAAATCAAGTATGTATGCTTGTGTTTAATATTATAATGACATGTCATAGCAAGTGTTTTAACAAGAACTCCAACTAATGAAATCCATGAGATGATGCTATGATGATATGAAGCAGATCAAGGGATTGAAGATCTCTTCAATCAAGGAAGATATTGGAAGAAGCCTCGATGACCTGAAGGTAAAAATAAGGTATGTAAGCTTGTGTTTAATATTATAATCACATGTCGTAAGGTTGCAGGGAACATGGATCATCACTTCTATCCTGAGGAACATGATCAAGAGAATAAGGATCTCCTACTCTGAAAGAATGCAAAAAGACAAAAGACACACTAGATGAAATCAACATAATATGTCCTCATATGAAGTATGAGGTGACTGATCACAACTAAGAAACTCTGATTAAAAGGCACCTAAGGAAGCAAGAGATCTTGAGATATGCAACCCTGATGAAGGCAATCAACGTCCAAAAGATCAAGAAGACATGACTAGAAAATCTCCTAGAAAGATATGAAGATTCTGATGGAAAAAATGTAGACCCTTGACAATGGATATCTTTGGGAGATGTGTCAACATGAATGCAGGATGTTGATACCTACATAAAGATGTCATGATGAAGAGCCACCCAGTAAGGTGTGATTTGATTTAATGATATATTTTGATTTTTTTAATAATATCCGGATAAGTTCATGCGGGGCTACTTACAAGTACAACTAGCATTCATGTGATGAATGGAAGAAGCATGATGAGAAAGTAGTAGTCATATGACGAAGGTTCCACATATGAAGAAAGCCACTTTCCATTAAGAAAGGAATGACATGACGAACTAAGGAGGAAAGTGATCGATGGTTATTGCCCTACAAGAAAGAAGCTCAACTAATTTCATGACATCAAGGAGAGAAGTTGATCAAGTAGGTGAAGGACCCACGAAGAAGAAGTTGTTGATGTATAAAAGAGTCCCTAGCTAAGAGGGAGCTTTGGCAAGTCCCTGACCAAGAGGAAGCTTGGATTAGATCACCCCTGATTAAAAAGGAGTGACAATTGTGTTCTTCTATTTCATGTGTCATGCATTAGACCAGGACTAACAGTCGTAAGTCTAGGTGAAGGCCATGAATGGAAATGTAAACACATGATAGACACAACATTCTTGTCTTCACCTGGGAAGAAAGAATGGAGGATTGGGTAATCATCTGGCATCTGATGCTCTTTGAGGATGTGTAGGGCATCCAAGATAAGAGTAGGCAAGAGGACCGCTATTCTTTGAGGACTGGGAACCCAAGATGAGAATAGTCCTAGAAGGTCATACTCAGTGAACACCCAGGTGGGTATGTACCTTGAAAGACAATGATAAAGGTGTCTATAAATCATTGGTCTCACCAACATTGTGCTATGATCTTATGAGAGATAGAGTTGTTAGTCAAGGCCTTTATATAAACAATGTTGGTTACTATGATGCTATAACAGATGGGTTACAAATCTAATTCTTCTTATGAAAAATTCTTTAGATTGAGAATGACCAAGTACCATTATAAATACCTCCCTAGTTAAGAGGGAGTGTTGAAGAAAATGTAACTAGGTTCGGTATTTACAAATGTAATTTTGATCTTTGTACTTGTCAAGAAAAAGTAATATTATTTTTGTAAATAATAAGAATGAGTTTCTTGCTCATTTCATAGGTCTAGGAAATTCAAAGAGTCAAAGTCATGTATAAGAAGCTCTTCTTGAGCCTATGTGTAAATATATACTAGTCTAAAAGGCCCTCCAAGACAAGCTCAAAGAAGTCTACAAGCAAAACGCTGAAAGAAGGTAGTCATGTTGGCCTCAAAGAATATATTTAATGACATGTCGGCTCATATGTGGAGACACAACAGTTCAAGATGACATGCCAACTTATTTATGGAGATGCAACAACTATATATACCCAGCGAGGGTCACCACAGAAGCTCAGATTTTCGGACAACTTTGCAATCTCGGATGGGTACAGGAAGGAACAAAATTTTGGTGATAAGCTCAGTGATCTCCTTGCATACTTCACTGCAGTTTCAATCTAGCTAAAGGGTCACTGTGATATAGTCTCGGCATAATTGCAGTGGACCTTGGTACAAGAAGAACAGGGCTACAATCTCGGTGAAGGTTACAGTGCAGAAGAAAATGTGATCATGACCTCGGCATTCATGATAGAGGAAGAATCTCGGTGCAGTATATATATCCTAGACAAAGTCATCATTATGATTATGACAACAGTCATGATACTAACGAAGATGAAGATGTCGGTACAGTTGTGTATGTTTATATATATATATATATATATATATATATATATATAGCTCATTGATGAGATAAGGTTCTCCGTGAAGGTAAAGCATTGGTGCATCAAGATCTCAATGAAGGTGCAGCAGTGATCTAGCTGAAGAAGCAGTCATGGTACAACAATGATGATGATGATCTCAGTAGTGACAAAGAAGAGGATTGGTGTCTTGATCTTGGAGTGGCCTAGTAGGTCAAGAATCACGATCTTGGTATTCGTCAATTGAAATCTCTATAAGAAGAATTTTGTGTGGGTTTCCCTCTCCAAGAGGGAGAGGTTTTGGCCGTAGCAGGATGCCAACATCTTATGTTCTTGTCTCTTTGTTTTGGTAGCTATTTGATGAACTAAAGAAGACACGCTCTAATAATAATAAGTGAAGATTGGTATAAGAAGAAAAATTAAAAACAACTCACAAATATTTATCATGCTAAGAAGAATCTAATCAACTCTAACTGCCCTAGATTCTTCAACATGGTATCAGAGCTAAGGTGCTAAAGTCAAAAGGAAGGGCAACAAAAGAGAAATACAAGGATCAGTCTACAAGAAGGGCACCAAAGCAAGTTAAAGAATTTTGTCAAGATGGAAGTATCAAGTCTACAACAGCAAGAACCTTATCAAGATGTCTACAAAGAAAGATAACTCAAAGAACCTCAAAGTCGAAAAATCATCATCTTGGAGAAAGTCGAAAATCCAAGAAACAGTCCTAATCTACAACAGAAAGAAAACATAGTACCTCTCACAGTCTCAGTGCTAACCTCAAGAATGGTTGTCATTACAACCTAAGTCATACCACAGAAATCTCAATAACTTATAGTCTGAAGCAGTTTCGGTGCTTGGTATTGAAGGTCTCAAAGGAAATCTTTGTTCATGCTAGTCAACTCAAGAAAGGATCTACAAGATTCTACTCCATCAAGGAACACTACAACAAGGTTACAAGGATATACAATCACACAATATATTACAGCAATATCACTACAGCAGCAGAACATAATGCCACTTCTCGGATGGGCATCATGATTCATGGCAGTACTCTCAAATTCTTGATTTCGATTTCATACCCTCACAAGGAATCAAGTAATCTCAACATATTATAAAAGCAATAGTGTTTGGTGTTGAACAAGGCAAGGAAGTCTCAAGAAAAATCTTGGAACTCAATTGTACCAGGCAGCTCAAGCAAGAATCTCATTGAAGGAGATCATTCAAGAAAGCATCAAGGTGAAGATTTCATCTTCACATGACAAGTATCTTTTCATTCTATATTCAATTTTGGATAAAATGACTTCATGATTGCAAGGACATCTATGAATTGGATGGGTCATCAAGATTCCTTGCATGAAGAAGGAGGATAGACATAGTCCTCTAAGTAGCTGAAGTCATCAAAAGGTCTCCTCTGAATTTATAAAAAGGGATATTTATGAAAGATCCCCTCACATAGCAAAATTGGAGACATCAAAGTGATATAGATTATAAACTCATTCTCCGAAAATGCAATCTGATCTACATGAAAGTAAAGGGTATCAAAGAATGTAGGATATCTTCCATCTACAATACCTAGAAAGGAAGATAACCATAATAGGTAATCAAGGTAACAAATATCCATGGGATAAGAAGGTTACCTCATTCGACAACTTATGATCTCTATGATAAATAGAGAAAGACAAGTTGATGACAAAAGTATTGAATGGGTAAAGAACTAAATCATGTGCAGAAAGAAAAGGGAAGTTTGGTCCTCAATCAAGGCAGAATAGGTATAGCTAAAATGATGGAAGCTCATATCACTGGACCAATGGAGGAAGTTAAAGGAAAGGGCCATGGAAAGAGGGAGTAACAAATCTCTCATGAGGAAGATGGTATCCCTCACAAAAGGGTCTTATCATAAGCTTATGCTATAAGATATGACAATGATGATAAGATGCATAGTGGCATCATGGAATCATTAGAAACAAGAACTCGTGACATCTCCATGGGAATCATGAAGGACAAAATCCATGATAGAGAAAACATGAAGGATATAGCTCTTACGAACCTTAGTGGACATTGAAGAAAAGGAAGAAGTCATCTATGACAAGGCTCATCATACATCAAAACAGAAACATCTACCAATTGAGGAAATACAAGATCCTCAAAATTCTCTGATGGAATCCTCATCGTAGGGTTCACTAATCTAGAGAGGAAGCAATTGTTTCAACAAAAGCTCCAAATTATGAAATCCATGAGATGATGATATGATGACATGAAGCAGATCAAGGGATTGAAGATCTCTTCAATCAAGGAAGTTGTTGGAAGAAGCCTCGATGACCTGAAGGTAAAAATAAGGTATGTATCCTTGTGTTTTATATTATAATGACATGTCATGCGGTTGCAGGGAACATAGATCATCACTTCTATCTTGAGAAACATGATCAAGAGAAAAAGGATCTCCTCCTCTAAAAGAATGCAAGAAGACATAAGACACACTAGATGAAATCAACATAATATGTCCTCATATGAAGTATGAGGTGACTGATCACAACTAAGAAACTCTGATTAAAAGGCACCTAAGGAAAGAAAAGATCGTGAGATATGCAACCCTGATGAAGGCAATCAACATCCAAAAGATCAAGAAGACTTGACTAGAAAATCTCCCAGAAAGATATGAAGACTCTGATGGAAAAGATGTAGACCCTTGACAATGGATATCTTTGGGAGATGTGTCAACATGAATGCAGAATGTTGATACCTACAAAATGATGTCATGATGAAGAGCCACCTAGTTGTTGAAGGAAATATAACTAGGTTCCGCCTTCATAAATGTACTTTTGATATTTGTATTTATTCAAGAAAAGAAATATTATTTTTATAATATATGTCAATGAATTTCTTGCTCATTGAAATAGGTCTAGCACTATTTAAAGTGTTATAGGTGAGTCAAATAGTCAAAAGAATAAGTTGAAGACCTTAAGGGCATGTTATACCTTGTATGTATATGTATTATGGTCAAGAGAATACCTCCAAGCAAAGTCACAAGCATCCTCCAAGCTACGACATCCTAAAAAGAAGAAATCTGAAGCATAAGAGCAGTCCTCAAGTCGACCTACAAAGAAGTTGACAAGTTGACCTAAATGGAGGGACAGTCCTCTATATATAGAGGTTGTCCACTCCTCTATAACACATTCATTAGCTCTGAAATCAGTGAGGAGATAAGCTGAGAAAGGAAGCTAAAGGGAAGTCTATAGGGTCTCAAGGGCAGCAAGGAAGAAGAGAATATAACCAAAGTTTAGGAGACTATTTCTAGGGCAGCTACAGCCACACGTGCGAGGATAAGGAAGGTTGCCTGCGGTTATGACAACAGTCACTAACAGCGCAAAATATCTCATTGTTTACGGTTCAAACCAAGCCTTCAAGACCACTCTCTCGCGAAGGATCAAGGAAGAAAAGCGAAGGTAAGAGGGTTGTTTTAAGGCCCATTACAGTCACACATGCGAGGGAAAAGGAGGTTGTCTCTGTTGTCATAACAACCCTCCTATTATAGTCATACAAGTTAGTTGATTGGTGATAAAAAGAAAGGAACCATCATAGGAAAAGGGTCTCATCAAACGTTTCTCCTCTTGAGCAAGTGCAACAAGGTTTACTAATGAAGAAATTTCAACCCCCACTCCAGTTGTCAATTTTCTTTATCACTCCATGCATTTAGTTTTAAATCCAAGCATGATAAAAAATTCTAAAATCTAGAAATGACAATATTTTCTAAAGACACAAATTTAGAGATTTCACAACTACTGAAATTGCAGAAATAAAACACAGCAAAATTATGACAGCCACACACAGAAAATAACATAGTGATTTTTTGTCAATGTGACCTTGGAAAAACCCCCCTACAACTCTTGGGGAAAACCAATTTGAGAGCTCTTCTTTATTTCTGAAAATGCTTTTATAGAGAAACTGAGATATATAGTAAAAATTCGAGCAACCACAAATTACAACTTATCTCAATTTCCGTGCTTGAACTCCACCTCCAAAATCGTGCCAATCAGCAAAAAGCCAAAACAGAAATTTTTACAGCAATAATACAACATTAAATATTGTACGGCCTGCCTCGAAAATGTGGCCAGAACTTGTTGTGCGGACTGTACGAATTTCAATAGTACGGCTGCCTTGAAATTCGTGCCCAAATCTGCCTCAATATTCGTGCCCTTGCTGCTATCCCTCTTCCTCGATTTCTATGCCTTTCTCCTGATGTACAGTTTTGCCTTGGGATGCATGCCAATAAATATTGTTGTCTAGATTTGTTGAAATGTATTCTTGTTACTCTCCTTCACTTCCTCACTACTCAGAAATTTTCTCTTTCTCTCAAATGCTCATGAAAGAATGAATGATCTTTTCCTCCTCTTCTCCTTTTATTCTCTAAATGACCTTTTGGGTTACCCTAAGATCTAATGGTTGAGATTCATTTAGATCTAGAGATGAGAATAAATGTGCATTTAATTCTCACTCTATTTTTTTACTCACCCACTTAAATGAAGACCCACTTAGCTTTTTATTTCCATAGTCATATTTTCACTTTCTAATTATTCATTGAGTTTAATAAAGTCACTTTTAAATTAAATTGACTTTACCACTTATAAAGTCACTTTAGGAGAAAAGTACAAATAAATTTGGACACTTTTCCCTGTGCCAAAGATCAAAGCCTTAGGGAACCACTTGTCTTCTAGTACCCAAATTTTAACACTCCCTCTTACCGAGGAAAGTGTTCCTCACCACTCCCATCTTGTCTTTGAAGTAGGCATGCTTGCCCCATGGTAAGGCTTTGGTGAAAATGTCTGCTACTTGCTCATTTGTGGAAATGTACTCGAGCTTGACAGCTCCCTTTTGGACATAGTCTCTAATGAAGTGATACTTGATCTCAATATGCTTTCATCTGTCATGAAAAACTGGATTCTCCATGAGTTTTATGCAACTCTAATTATCGCAATAAATTACTGAAGGTCTCAATGCCTGACCAAATAGACCAAACAACATCTTGTGAAGCCATATGGACTCACAACTAGCCATACTAGCAGCCATATACTCTGTCTCAGCTGAACTTAATGCAACTGACTGTTGTTTCCGGCTGATCCATGACACAACTACCGAACCCAACCCAACCCAAAACAACACCTGGAAGTACTCTTCCTATTTGAAGCACAACCTGCCCAATCTGAATCCGTGTATGTTAGGATATTCCGACACATAGGAAATAGTTAAGTATAACTTGGTCTAATGTAGAGTTAGGTAAAGTGTGTTTCTCTACTATGTACTTTTGTAACTTACAATCTGACGGTCAAGATATGTAGTGATCTGACAGTTCATTCTCTCCTCGGTATTACCGACACTTGATCCGCGGCTTAACACCTGATTGGTCCATGATCTCTATTTAAAGAGTATGGACGGTCATTTGTAGGGTAACCGTTCATGAGAGAAGCTTATGTAAATTTTCATTCTTTTATTAATCAATTTCCTAAAGTGGCCGCGTTGGCTCAAGTTGTGGACAGTTTCCCTCTTTGAGGGTTTTAACCACGTCAACAATACTGGTGTATTGATCTGTGATCTGTTTGTGAGCAGTGCCCTTTGGTGTTCTGTCTGAGGAACTTACCCTGTAAATTCCTACATGGTACCAGAGCAATTTGAGGGCCGCATCCGTTGGTGATCCAAATCTGAAGCCGGTAGAACTGCATCCGACTGTCGTTTCCTAGATCTACTGTTTTTGACTGCTTTCGGACCTAGAAGACTGCTCTATTGTGTTAGGAGCATCTATTCCAGTGAGGAACCCCTTTCGTTTCACGCGAAAAGGTTTCAGGTAGCCTTAGCTACGTCATTTTTAAGATCTAGAAGTATACAGTGTTTATTTGCAGTTTCTAGTTATTTTCTCTCTGTTTATTTCGGTTTATTTATCTCTTTGTTTATTATTACCGGATCTACACCTTTCATTTCTGTGTATGCTCTTTACCCCACGACTCTGTGCGATCTGGGCAAATCAGAAACAGAAAGGAGGTTTTTTTTCTCATGCATATGCTCTTTTCCGCCGTGCCTTAAGTGTGATCTCGGAAAATCAAAAACATTGAGGAAAATTGTTATTTTCCGGGTAAAGCTAACTTCAAACCATAAGGTTTGTTTTTTTTTGTATGTCCGCTTTGGGTTTTGTGGTTTTTGTTTTGCAGGCAAAAAAAAAGAGCTTTCTCAAGTAAACACACACCCCAAAGCTTCGGTGACTTAAAAAAAAAACCCCTTCCTCTTTTCCAAAAATTACTAACCTTTTAATCTAGCTCACTTGGTCCAAAGTTACTTTATGAGAATAAAGGTCTTGAGTTCAAGTCTTTCTCTTTGTTGAGCTAATTAGATTAAGTTTGGAAAGGGGACGGATTTTTTTTAAATATAACATTATCATTCATTTTCGCACATTCCCGCACTTCGTCGGCTTCTTCAACAACTTTTCTTCAAAAAGCCATAACTTCTTCATCCAGAAGCCGTTTTTTTTAGTCAGCCTAATTTTTCGAAATATTTCCATTGGAACACTTAGTTTCAGCATCTATAGCTTCAGTTTCTATTAAAATGGAAAGTCCATGCAAAGTTATTCTTGACAGCACCAACTACTTCCAATGGTGGTCCTACATTTTGGATTTACTTAGAAATAAACGTCTTTAAATAATAGCCTCAAGCCAAGAAACCAAACCGAAAGATGAAGATAAGGCAGCCAAATGGGAAAAT
Source organism: Pinus tabuliformis (assembly GCA_031772625.1). Classification (NCBI taxonomy): domain Eukaryota; kingdom Viridiplantae; phylum Streptophyta; class Pinopsida; order Pinales; family Pinaceae; genus Pinus; species Pinus tabuliformis. Next base: position 486,741,788 of record CM062819.1, read on the forward strand.
ACGGAAGATCAAGCACGTGGGTTGATAGGGATGTCTATTTCTCCAGACCTTAGATTCCATATCGCAGAACTTGATACTCCTTATGAAGCAATGAAACAAATCACTAAAGTTTTTGGAATTAAAATGAACTTAGAGCCTATCAACTCGAAAATGAGTTGCTTACATTGGACCCCAATAATTTTTCTTCCATTGAAGATTTTTTGTTCAAGTTCAAGACCCTTAAACTTCTCTTGAAAGGTGTTAAGGTTAAAAAAGAAGATGGTAACCTTATCTATTCCATTCTTACTAAGTTGCAACCATCCTACCCTGTGTTTATTTCCACCTTCCATTCTACAAGAGAAGGCTTCATTTCTCAAGGACAAGACTACAAGTCCCCTTCCTTTGATTCCTTTTGTGATTCTTTAATAAGAGAACAAGAAAAACTCTTACACCTTGGTCTTCTTAATCTTGGAAACTCTTCTAAGAAAGCCTTAGCTGCCCAGCAGCAACCAATTCAAGAAATCCTAAGTTGTATCCTAAAAAGAATGGTCCTAAACCAAACAAGGGTCCTAAGCAATTTCAGCCTCAAAATGAAAAATCATTTCAACAAAATGATAAGGCAAATAAAAACAAAGGGAAGAAGACTGATAGACATTGCCACTTTTGTAATTGAGATGGCCACTTAGAATCCAAATGCTTTAAAAAGATGGAAGCCTTGGAAGCAGCAATGAAGAAGCATAACATCCATTTGGAGCACTCTTCAACTTCAACTTCATCTTCAGGAATAGCACTTTCTGCATGTGGTTGTCAAACATCTCGGTCTGGATATGCACTAAATGTATCTTCTTCTTCTAATTCTCATGAGTGGCTCATTGATTCTTTAAATAATTGTAACACCAAAAATATATATGTTGGTGATGATAGATCTCTTAGTGTTACAGGGATTGGAACTGTTCATATAGACAATGGTCAATTTAATGATGTATTATGTGTTCCAACCTTATCCTGCAACCTTCTATCTGTATATCAGATAACTCATTCAGGTGAAGGTAAAATCGTTGAATTTTCACCTCACAATGTTGTAATTAAGGACCTAAGAGATCCTAGACAGATTTTAGCCACTAGCATTGCTGATGATTCTACAAGGTTGTATAAGTTTAAAAACTTTGGGTCATCAAATCTTCCCTCGGTATTTGTTGCTCATAATGATGAAGTGAGCAAACTTTGGCATGAGCGATTTGGTCACTTAAACTATCGCTCCCTTCAGAATCTATGTAAAGAAAATATGGTGACAGGTCTTCCAATGGTATCTTGTAGAGATGGTGTTTGTTCTGGATGTGTACTCGGAAAACATCATCGGGATAGTTTTGAAAAATGTGCCTCTTGGCATGCCTTAGCCCCTTTACAGCTTGAGCATAGTGATTTATGTGGTCCACTTCCAGTTGTTTCATTCTCTGGCTACAAGTATATCTTAACTTTCATTGATGATTTCTCCAGACGCACTTGGGTATACTTCTTAAAACTCAAGAGTGAAATATTTAACATGTTCTTGGCATTTAAGGCCTTTGTTGAAAAACAATCTAGACATCAAATTCTTAAGCTAAGATCTGATAATGGCAGAGAATATGTTAACAACAAATTCATCAACTTTTGCACTGAGAATGGAATTCAAATGCAACATATTGTTCCATATACTCCACAACAAAATGGTGTAGCTGAAAGGAAGAATCGCACCTTAAAGGAAATGGCTAATTGTATGCTTCAATCTAAAGGACTTAGTCTTAATTTTTGGGCAGAAGCAATTAACTGTGCAAATTACATAATAAATCGCACTCCTACAAAGGTTTTAAAGAATATCACTCTAGGAGAAGAATGGAGCTCAATTAAACCAGATGTAAGTCACTTTCGTGTTTTTGGAAGTGAAGCATGGGCCCATATTCCAGATGAGAAACATAAAGCTTTAGAACCTAAGAGTGAAAAATGTATTTTTGTTGGATATTCTGAAGATGTCAAAGGATACAGACTTATTCCACTTAAGTCCAAAAATGTTATCATTAGAAGAGATGTAAAGTTTTCTGAAAATATATCGGCCTACGAGCCTAGTTCAGTGGATGTGCCAGCTCTCTCTATCCCTTCTACTTCTGTAAATATTTCTTCTTCAGATGATGACAGCGAGGATGACAATCCTCCCCAACCTTCTCAGGATCCTCCTTCAGCTCCTCAGCTTCCAAAATGGGTCTGTGCTACTCGGGATGCAGCAAGTGCTCTTGCCAGTGATCCTACAGATCAGCGACGTACACGTTCTCAGTTCGATAGAGCCTCTTCTTTATTGGCTCAAGCTTCAGCTAATTATGATCCTGACACCTTTGCAGAAGCTTCAGGCCATCCAGATTGGGACGCAACTATGAATGAAGAATATCGTTCATTATTGGCAAATGATACATGGGATCTTGTTCCTCTACCAAAGGGACGAAAACTTGTTAGATGCAAATGGGTTTACAGAACCAAGTATGGACCAGATGGAAAAGTTGATAAACATAAAGCTCGTCTTGTTGCTAAGGGTTTTTCACAAGTAGAAGGCATTGACTATACTGAAACCTTCTCCCTTGTTGCCAAAATGAACTCTATCCGCCTTGTTATTTCCCTTGTTGCCTCTTTCAAATGGGAAGTCCATCAAATGGATGTTAAATCTGTCTTCTTGCATGGGGACTTGCATGAAGAAATCTATATGGAACAACCTACTGGCTTTATACAAACAGACTCCAGCCTTGTATGTCAGCTTAAGAAATCCCTTTATGGTCTCAAGCAAGCCCCTTGAGCTTGGTATGCCAAAACGGATAGCTTTTTTTTAGGAACTGGCTTTTCTAGGTGTCATTCTCACTCATCCAAAATGGCATTCAACAAGGTTGTTGGTTTATAATGCATAAAGAACCATGATGTCTTGGCTTGCCCTCCAATGCCCTCACAGTTTTGGGTAAGCAGAAATTATTGATTTGCTCTTATTAATTTCCTTGTTTTGGCTTCATTCTTGGTCTCTCTGTCACTAGTATAGGAACATCAACCCACCATCCTGGTTTCTTCCAGCCCCCTCCTTCATTGGGTCGATTGCCTTTGTCGACCACCCTTGTTTGCACTCTATTTGTATATGTCGAAGTCCAGTGTGTTACTTAATCCTCAATAGCTTCCTTCCCCCTAGCCATATTTATTACTTCACTCTCATTGTGTGGTTGCCTTCCATTGTGCCATATCTTGGAACTAGTCAATGTCGCCACAGTCATCATGGTCATAGGGATCATTTACAAATAGGCACAGCAGAATGCAAAGAACTCAACGGCTATCTACTAGGAACTCAACAACTATCTACTGGGAATAAACTAATGTTCCACCAAGTTTCTGAGACAGGGGGCACAAGAATGGAGAGATGCATAAGGGAATGTGTAGGAGCACCCCCAAAAATTTAGGGAGGGTGAGGGGACATTTGGATTATATATATATATATATATATATAGATATAATTCAAATTCAAATTCAATAATCAAATAATTGATTCATACATCAATGATTCAATGAAATAGAGATAGTAAAACATTGTATATATTGATTTGAATTCATCATTCATTATTCTATAATCATATTGGTACTAAGCAACATAGTAAATACTAAAGTCTGAAGACTGGACTAGTAAATTGAAATTCAAACTCAAAAAAGTGACGAATCAAAGACTTGGTCTAAGGTCATTGGTATCTAGAGCGAAGAATCAAAAGTTAAAAATAAAAATAAACAATGGATAATGAACCAAAGTTATTACAACCAGATCGGTGAATGAATCGGTTGACCCCAAAACTGGGAATTGGAAAAAATACCAGACCAAAAAATTGGTTGGCCAAAAAATACATAAATATTCAAATTTCGAAGAAAAAAATGCATAAGTATTTATGTGTATCCATATGAATCCAAACCATTATACACAAATATGCAAAGTTTCTCATATATATAGCAAAGGTGAATATAAACAAAATAGCGTTGAGTTCAATCCATATTTGAACCAAAAATACATCAACAAAGAGGCTCTAGATGGCCTCTATAGTCCAAAAAGATCATGCTACAACAAATACCTACATATCATCAAAACCATTGCATATATTGGGATCCTCATCATTAATATCACCATTGAAACATAAAAATAAGATAGGAAAAAGCTTCACATATCTAGAAGAGATTTTGTTCAATGTGACGGGTAAAATTTTACTAGGGTCGTCATAGGGGAGTTCAATAATCAATGCCACCAACAGTGAGGTACAAAGAGGGATTGGCACTCTTGATTAAATGCTAGTTCTAGACCCCAATACATGATAGAATCTAATGGAAACTTTGGGATCTAGAATTCTACTTTCTCCATATGAAATCCAATGAGGCCAGAATTACTCTCAAACATCTTGAGTCAATTAATGATGATGTTAAAAATTTAAGTAAAAGGGTGAAAATGAGAAATAAGGAGAATATCACTTTTACTTTAAGAATTTAACATTACCATTAATTACATAGCATTAGTAGGGCCCTAAGGTTGAATATTAGGCTTCTCCACTCGAATTTTTGTTTTCAAGCAAAATTAACAGAGAATGCCTAGCCCTTTTTAAGGTGGGCACCCCTTTTGGAAAATGTGTCCCCCATATTGGGGAAACATTTCCCCTTGTGTCTCCTCGAGTTTCTCCAAAAGAGGGACATGGGGAAACATGGGGTGCGCACACCCCACCCTGAGGGACGCATTCCTGTGGAACACCAGAATAGACTCCATAGGCAACCAGGGATGAAATCAATATTATAGAAACAAAGTCCAAGGTGGAGAGGCAATCTACCTATATCTAGGAAAAAGAGATTGAAGAAAATATGGGGCAATGGGTCACTGAGACACCGACACCAATACCAATCGATGTCGTTGTAACAAATATCTCCAAACAGTCGGTCTTTATTGGCAGGTATTGGTAAAGACAACTATGGGAAAGATGCTAGTGGACAGAAGTGAAGCTCAACAGGAGATTCTTCTCTGCATTGATGCCCTTCAACTACAAATCAAAAAAATACTAGACAACAGGCTGTCTTTGCTGGCTAGAAAGATTGTGGACCTGGATATCCTAACCTCTGAGGAAGAAGCAGAGAATCCAAAGGCAATTCGAGTGGACTCTCCCTTGGGTTAACATGTTCAGATTGAAGCTTTTTGTTTAACTTCCATTAAGTAGTGAATCTGCTACTCAGGCTAGATACATATTTAGGCTATGTAGTAGCTGCTATCCTGAACTTGTTCCACTGTTACTTTTGATAAATTGATAATATAGACAAAAGCTATGCACTTGTGTTACTGGTCAAATTTCCCCAGTGGCAAACCAGTAGACAAGAAAATGTATCTTTCTGGTTAATTAAAACATAGTATGGATGCCTAGCTTATAAAAAAAGTAATGTCACTTTCAGCAAGTCTCAATTTAAGATTCTATAATAAAACAATATTCTGCACATCTTATTATCTTAAGAAAAGAACAAAGCTCCATGTGTAAACTAGATCTCATGCACTTGTCATACTTGAATGGGTTGGTAGGGGACAGGCTATTTTGATATAATGTTGTCATTATATGTAATTTTGAGCAAGATGCCAACCGCGTCTATCCTAGTGATATTAGTTTTTTCAAAAAATTAATAATATAATAATAATTTCACTTTCACATTATAGTAACATAATAGTTTCACTTTCACTGTTGACTCAGTTCACACCCTCATGCCCCAACAGCAAGGAGAAATGGAACTTAGCGTGTGGAATTGCAAACTTCAAAATATGATGTTAGACCACATGCTTCATATCCAACACACATGGAGTTTTATAGACGATAATTGACAAAGCAAATGCCATAGCCTGCATAAGACAACCTCTAATTGCAAGTTAAAGAAATCTTAGAGTGCAGCCAAGTATTGTCAAATGGAAAAAAGATTGCGGGAGTCCAATAAATAAAGAAAGTTTATCAATGTGGACTAATGACCAAACAGGTCATTGGGACTTCATAATTCAACAAATAAGAGTGGCAAAGTAAGGAGTACATAGGGCATCTCCTCTCTAAGGAAAAATAAAGTAAATAGAAAATATTATAGAACAATACAGTATATGTTGTTCATTGGGTATAACCTGAGTATTTGTGTGATGGTGTATTATCCTTTGCAACCAGGTTCTATTCCTGTAAGTGACAGGACAGAGCTTCAAGTTTCTACAGAGACTGTGTTAATTTTAGGTATGTTCTATGCTTAGAGCATATTTATTTCAATTTTCACAGTTAGCTCAATATCTTTTCCAGATTAGCAATCACATCAGCATTAAAGTAAACTGCAGATAGAACATAAACATAAATCGCAGAAGACAAGCCAAGACAAGAGGACACAAGATGTGGCGCTAGCCAGGGACAAACCCCAATGTGGGGAAACCCTTGATCAATTCTTCTTATATGTTCTTTAATAGTTCAACAGAGAGAGAGAGATAGTACGTTTACAACGGAAGTCAACACTTTGACTTATCTAGATAAGAGCATAGATCATCTCTAAGAAGATGATACATGAGATCAATTGAAGACATGTTGCTTCAACTGATTCTCCAAGGTGACTCCTTCACCTATCGTTGTGTTGCATTTCGTCATCATGTTGCACCTCACCGTGTTGCACCATGTTGCACCCATCATCACTATGCTGCATCTCATCATGCTTCATTAATCATGAATGTACCCATCACTGTACTGCATTATGTGCCATTGCTGCACCATGTGGCCATACTGACCTATGTGCTAGTTGCATCTTGCTTGCTTGTTGCCCCTAGCTTGCTTGTTGTCCCTAGCATGCTTGTTGTCCTTTGCATGCTTGCTACTGCATGCTAGTCCGGCACTTCCCGACAACTCCGGCTTTTGCCCTCTGCGTCAGCTTTCCCAGCTGTTCCGACAGTTCCGGGGTTCCCAGCAATTCCGGCAATTCCGGTTATTCCCAACAGTTCTGGCAATTTCAGCTATTCCCGGCGGTTCCAGCTTTTCCCGGCAGTTCCTGACAGTTCCAGCAGTTTCGACTTTTCCCGGCAATTCTGGCTTTTCTCGGCAGTCCCGACAGTTCCGGCGTTTCCCAGCAGTTCCAACAATTCCAATAGTTCCAACAATTCCGAAAATTCTGACTATTCCCGGCAATTCCAGCAGTTCCGGCTTTTCTCGGCAATTCCAGTAGTTCCAGCTTTTCCCGGCAGTTCCGGCTTTTCCCGACAGTTTCGGCAGTTCCCGACAATTCCGGCAATTTCGGCTTTTCCCGGCAGTTACAGCATTTTTGGCTTTTCCCAGCAATTTCAGTTTTTCTTGGCAGTTCCGGCTTTTCTCGACAGTTCCAATAGTTTCGGCAGTTTCCGGCTTTTCCCGGCAGTTCCGGAAGTTCCGGCTTCTGCCCTCTAGATTAGGGCAGCATCATCCCTTAGGATCTCTCCCCCTACTAAACCCAAAGACAAGTAGAGAGGAAGAGATCCCAAGTGTGTTGAAATGACCTAAAGGCCACCTCTATTTATACTAAAACGTTGAGCACAAGTGACGTTTATTTGGTTGCTGGCCGACCTTGACGAATTGTCTCATAACACAAATAAATTCATCACTGCATGAATACTTATCGGAATCGGATGATCTTTAGATCAATCCTACACCTTTCGATGAGGGGGATCCAAGAAAAATATTAGCGTCCATTAATAAGATGACCCACATGGAGTTTGGCCCTAGTTGCCAATTTTAACACTCCCTCTCAACTAGGGAGAACTCCATCCGTTGATCCATATGTCTGATTGTACTATCTCTGCCATCAGTGCCATGCACTGCTCTGCTCCGCTAAGTTCTGCTTTGCTCTGCTGAACCATGAAGAAGAAGAATTGATCGAGAATGTCTCATACCATTCTCTATTGACCTGAAGTCAGTTTCATCTTAAGAGAGTGTGTCACATCACTCTTACTGGCCCGAAATCAGTTTTATTGATCCCAAATCAATATCACAAGAGAGTGTCTCAAACCACTCATACTAATCCCAAATCAGTTTCATTGATCTCAAATCAATGGAGGTCATCCTAGCATAGGGAGTAAGGTAGATACATCGAGGCATCCATCAATACTACTATGGTCCCTAACCCCATTTCCCTGCTCATTGATCAGATGAGAGGTACTTCCCATGAGTCTCAGACTGCATGGTTAGGATGCCTCGACAAGAGAACTAATCATCATGTCCATAGGAGAACGATTCATCCTGCCCCACAGTCGCCACGAGAGAACTAATCATCCCGACCCAAAAGAGAACTAATCATCCTGTTTCACAATTGCCACGGGAGAACTAATCATCCCGGCCCACAGGAGAATTAATCATCATGTTCCAAAATTGTCTGCAACCCCGCTAATTTTTAAATCAGCGATATCTCCTTCATCCAGACTCCGATTCAATTGATTTTTTTTTAAATCGGCTATTTTTTCACAAATAATCCAGATCTGCAATTAGATTTAGCAGATCTTGCACCAAAACGTACAGATCTGATCTGCAAACTTCGCCGCCCCTGAAATCCTGCCAAAAAAACAAAAAATATTATCCATTGTTTGCCCAAGAAAGTGCTCTAATACCACTTGTTATAGCTCTGATACCACTTGTTATGGATCTAACCCAAAGATATTATGATAATAGAAATAACCCAAGAATAACAAGATCAAAATAGATAGAAATGCTTCTTTATTGATCAAACCCTTAAGGTAGGGCAACACCATAATGAGTGAATGTATGGTGTTGCCGTACCTTAAGGAGTGAATAAGGTACACCATACATTCACTCCTTAAGGTACGGCAACACCATACATTCACTCATTATGGTGTTGCCCTACCTTAAGGGTTTGATCAATAAAGAAGCATTTCTATCTATTTTGATCTTGTTATTCTTGGGTTATTTCTATTATCATAATATCTTTGGGTTAGATCCATAACAAGTGGTATCAGAGCTATAACAAGTGGTATCAGAGCACTTTCTTGGGCAAAGAGTCAAGGATTATTGTATGAACAAGCATATGGCTTGTGGAGTGTTCTCCTTCCTTAAGGAGTGAATGTATGGTGTTGCCCTACCTTAAGGGTTTGATCAATAAAGAAGCATTTCTATCTATTTTGATCTTGTTATTCTTGGGTTATTTATATTATCATAATATCTTTAGGTTAGATCCATAACAAGTGGTATCAGAGCTATAACAAGTGGTATCAGAGCACTTTCTTGGGCAAATAGTGGAGAATATTTTTTTTTTTGCAGGATTTCGGAGGCGGCGAAGTTTGCAGATCAGATCTGTACGTTTTGGTGCAAGACCTGTAAATCTAATTGCAGATCTGGATTATTTGTGAAAAAATAGACGATTTCAATGTTATATACCTAGGGGGGATAATATGGGGTACCAAGGGAGGTACCCAAGGTAATAATGTAATAATGGGATGGGCCATAGTAATAAATAAGGTGGTTAACCCATATCATGTAAGGGACCACAAGTAGTTAATAATAATGTAATGGGCCCATGGTATTAGTTGATGGTATGAGGGAACCATGGTAATGACCCATGGTATTGTATGTATGAGGCCTATATAGAGGCTAGAGACTCCATGTCAAGGGATAATGAAGGAATAGTGAATGATTATTATATGAACAGACATATGGCTTGTGGAGTGTTCTCCTTCCTTAAGGAGTGAATGTATGGTGTTGCCCTACCATAGGGTTTGATGGATTATTGTATGAACAAGCATATGGCTTGTGGAGCGTTCTCCTTCCTTAAGGAGTGAATGTATGGTGTTGCCCTACCTTAAGGGTTTGATCAATAAAGAAGCATTTCTATCTATTTTGATCTTGTTATTCTTGGGTTATTTCTATTATCATAATATCTTTGGGTTAGATCCATAACAAGTGGTATCAGAGATATAACAAGTGGTATCAGAGCACTTTCTTGGGCAAACAGTGGGAGTATTTTTTTTTTTTTTGCAGGATTTCAGGGGCGGCGAAGTTTGCAGATCAGATCTATACGTTTTGGTGCAAGATCTGCTAAATCTAATTGCAAATCTGGATTATTTGTGAAAAAATAGCCGATTTCAAAAAAAAATCAATTGAATCGAAGTCCGGATGAAAGAGATATCGCTGATTTAAAAATTAGTGGGGTTGCAGACAATTTTTCGGGGCAGCGAAGTTGCGGCACAAATATGGACGTCTTGGTGCAAGATCTGCAAAATCTAATTGTAGATCTGGATTCTGTGTGAAAAAATCACTCAATTTCAAAAAAAAAAATCAATCAAATCGGAGTCCGGATGAGGGAGATCTCGCTGATTTAAAATCAGCTCTTTTTTGCAGAAATTTTGGTGACGACGGGAGAGTTGCAGCACAGATCTGAAATTCCAAGTGCCTGGATCAGGATTTCTATCACATAGGCAGATGCAGAATGGTTGTTCCATTTCCAAAAACAGGTCATAATAGGGATCCTGAGCAATATTGACTAAACTGTGACAATTTCAAATTTTTGCCAAGTGAAATTTTTTCAAAACTCTCTTCATGGCTTCTAGCAAGGTTCTTTATTTTACAGGAAAAGATGATGGTCCTACTATTGAAGAATTCATACAAAGATACAAGTCCACACATGGGACATATTGGAAGATTCCAATGGTGCTTAATATGAGAGATGAGGCTCAAAAATGGAATTTATCACTTGACTACAAGCAGTTGACCAAACTTTCAAATGCAAAATTTGAAAAAGTCTTTTTGGACAAATGATCTCGGGCTAAAAAAAAGGAGAATGAGACACATAAGGGGTTAATTGCTACGGGTGTCTCCTTATTGCAGGTTCATGGATTCATTCAAAAGGAGAAGATCGTTGTGTCTATAAATCCTAGTTGTAAGCATAATTTTATCAATGTTAATTTGGCAAAAAAATTGCAAGTTCCAACAAAACACATTGAAATATACAGGTTGATAATGAAGATGTTCAAGTTTATAAAGATTTGAAGCTTTCTATGGATAAGTATGTGTTGCATTGTGATTTTTATGCTTCAGATATGGATAACATGGATGTTGTTTTGGGATACCCTTGGATGGAATCAGTGGGTACTATCAATATTAATGTACAGAAAAAATTCCTGAAGCTTTGGTATAAAAAGAAGAAAATTACATTACAGAATATTTCCATTAATAAACAGGTAGAGTCCAAGAAGGCTGAAGGAGAAGATGTTCCAAGGTCTGACATATTAGATGATGAGCCAGTGATGATAGACAATCAAACACAAACAGAGGCTGAAGCAGAAAAGGTTACAGGTGCTGATACATCAGAGGAGGGCTCAGTGGTTGAAGTCATATTGGAAAAGAAGACACCACAACAGGCACCACAGCAGGGTGAATTAAAGAAAAAGACACCGTGGGTTAAAACTTCAACATATCATCACCCACATCACCCCGCAAGAAAACAACCAACAAGATGGCAACCAATTAGCCACAAGGACAACAACCCCCGTATGACAGATAGCAAGGAGCGAAGATCCACCTACTACACATCAACACAGAAGAGCTGCCATGGTCAACTTCCATCTCAAGCGAGCGAGGCACCAGCGAGATCGAGGGTTCACCTTTCTCTTGGATGGCTAGATGCACGTGCATGGTACCAGTGGACTACTCTTTTGAGTAGATCTTATTATTTGTGTTCTTCCCATGTTTCGGGGACGAAACATGCTAAGGGGGGTGGAGTGTTATATACCTAGGGGGGATAATATGGGGTACCAAGGGAGGTACCCAAGGTAATAATGTAATAATGGAATGAGCCATAGTAATAAATAAGGTGGTTAACCCATATCATGTAAGGAACCGCAAATAGTTAATAATAATGTAATGGGCCCATGGTATTAGTTGATGGTATGAGGGAACCATGGTATTGTATGTATGAGGCCTATATAGAGGCTAGAGACTCCATGTCAAGAGAGAATGAAGGAATAGTGAAGGATTATTGTATGAACAGACATTTCTCCTTCCTTAAGGAGTGAATGTATGGTGTTGCCCTACCATAAGAGTTTGATCAATAAAGAATCATTTCATATTATTCTTGGGTTTATTTGCATTGTCTTATATTTTCATATCAGATCTATAGTATTTCCGAGTTAGATCTATAACAGGGATCCAAGAAAAATATCAGCGTCCATTAATAAGATGACCCACATGGAGTTTGGCCCTAGTTGCCAATTTTAACACTCCCTCTCAACTAGGGAGAACTCCATCCGCTGATTCATATGTCTGATTGTACTATCTCTGTCATCAGTGCCATGCACTGCTCTGCTCCGCTAAGCTCTGCTTTGCTCTGCTGAACCATGAAGAAGAAGAATTGATCGAGAATGTCTCATACCATTCTCTATTGACCTGAAGTCAGTTTCATCTGAAGAGAGTGTGTCACATCACTCTTACTGGCCCGAAATCAGTTTTATTGATCCCAGATCAATATCACAAGAGGATGTCTCAAACCACTCATACTAATCCCAAATCAGTTTCATTGATCCCAGATCAATGGAGGTCATCCTAGCATAGGGAGTACGGTAGATACATCGAGGCATCCATCGATAGTACTACTATGGTCCCTAACCCCATTTCCCTGCTCATTGATCAGATGAGAGGTACTACCCATGAGTCCCAGACTGCATGGTTAGGATGCCTCGACAGGAGAACTAATCATCCTATCCATAGGAGAACGATTCATCCTACCCCACAGTCGCCACGAGAGAACTAATCATCCCGACCCAAAAGGGAACTAATCATCCTGTTTCACAATTGCCACGGGAGAACTAATCATCCCGGCCCACAGGAGAATTAATCATCCTGTTCCACAGTTGCCACGAGAGAACTAATCATCCCAGCCCACAGAAGAACTAATCATCCTATTCCATAGTTGCCATGGGAGAACTAATCATCCCGGCCCACAAGAGAATTAATCATGTTCCACAGTTGCCACGAGAGAACTAATCATCTCGTCCCACAGGAGAACTAATCATCCTATTCCACAGTTGCCAGGGGAGAACTAATCATCCCGGCCCACAGGAGAACTAATCATCATGTTCCACAGTTGCCACGGGGTATCACAGGGGAAGATTGAACCTGTCATCTTGTACATAGCGCACCACCAGGGGAGGATGAGTCACCCTATGGTCGTATGTTGCTCCAATAAGTACCCCAAGCCCCCCATAGCTGCCAAAGCTCAATGCATGCAACACGCAGGACCCTTATAAGAAGGTCTCTCAACGACTCCAAGATGTTCGGGAAAGTCACAGATTTGAGCTTTCTCCGGGATTTTGACAAAATGTCTGCGACCTATACATCAATCTCAATGCGATAGAGCCTCCTCGCTCATCGACTTACCATATCCCAAATAAAGCAGTATATGATGTCTATTTGCTGGAGCAATCATCGAATACGGGATTCCTCAATAATCAAATCCCCCCTCTGGTTGTCACAGAGAATCACAGTGGTATTCATCAAGTGTACAAATAGCTCACTTAAGAGCTTCTGCAACCATGCAGCTTCACACGAGATCATACTCATAGCTATGTATTCAGTCTAGGCGGTGCTTATAGCAATCGACTTCTGCTTCCTGCTCATCCGTGATATCGAAGCAATAGCCAAAGAGAACCAGCACTGAGAAGTGCTCTAGTGATCCTCCACACTGCCTGCCCAATCAGCGTTCGAATAATCATGCAATTTCATATTTCCGGAAGTGTATCTCAATCCATGAGAGATTGTGCCCCGAAGATATCTGAGAAGATTCTTGGCACCAATCCAGTGAGGCTCAATCAAATATGAGCTCACCATGCTAACTGCATAACATATGTTCGGATGGAAGTTCACCAAGAACATCAACGCGAGTGAGTTTATGAAACTCAGAGGCATTTCCCAAATTTGGTTCGGCATCACTACCATATAACTTCTGAAAGTTAAGATCCTCAAGGTAGTCACGAGCTTGTAGTTTACCATTCCACATCTGGAATCCAACTCCCTCTTACTTCTGCAAATGAGAGGGTCTGCACCTATCAGAAATAGGTCGTCCTCATAAGGCGCTGGTATGAGAGGTCTATCATCCACAACCTTCAAACAATGGTTTGGATCGGCTTCACTCTTAGTGAATCTCAGCTTCATCTAACAGCTATCAATCCTCTCATACTACACCTGGGGAGTTTTGCTTCAAGTCATAGAGGGCTTTCTTCCACCTGCATACATGAGATTCCTGATCATCAATCTCAAACCCCTCGGGTTGTTCCAAACCTGTGGACCTGCTACATGAGGGGAATGGTCCCCTTGTAAGATTTTCCTTCGGTACATCTCAAACATGTACTTTCATGCTCTTTTTGAATTCAGACATCCCTGTCACCATCTAACTCACAGACCTCCGGTGTTATGTGTTAATGGACATGGTCCCCAGTGGACTTCGTGCAACTTGATACAACCCTTAACTCAAAAACATAATTGAAAATTCTATTTTCAACACGTACCTTTCCATCGATGAGTGCCATCTCATAACCTTTGACTTCCATTATTGAAATGGATACCAGGTTCTTCTTACGATCAGGTACATAAAAGAGATTCTGTAAATGAATCGAGTTACCCTCATTCAATTGAGGGGTAACATTCCCTACACCCTTTTCGAGATATGTAGCATCGGCTCCAAGTATAATCCCATGATTCTTTCTATCTCTAACAAATTAGAGAGTGCACCCATCTATCCGATGAAGTACTTTGAAGCACTACAATCAATAAGCCAAATTCCCAAAGAATCTGAAGGAGAGGGCCAATACAAGATAACACTTCTTTATCTTATCAAAAACAACATTTGATTCTTCATACCTGGGGTTCCTTGTTTCTTCTTTTTTGAAGAGTTGGCCATTTCCTTGATGACCTACATTACCTGTCATCCTTTGATCATTGAAGATGTCCCTGGAATGATTGTTATCTTCATCAAGAGATGTGTCTCTGCCATTCGGACACTCCTTCGCATAATGATCGAACTTATTGCAACCAAGGCATCTGCGTTTCCTTCCACACTTAGACCTGGACTTCCCAATGAAGTGATCTTTAAGTAGGCCATCAGAAACTTCCGCCGCACCATTCTGATAATATTCTCTGCTTCAACTTCACCCTCAGTGAACTTGAAGAGGGATGAGGAATCCACTGATCCTTTTGTCCCTTCCCAATTGTCTTCGATGATTGCTCTTTCACTCTTGCTTGGGCATTGTCTTCACCTTAGCTCTAATACCATGTTAATTTTAGGTATGTTCTATGCTTAGAGCAATTTATTTCAATTTTCACAGTTAGCTCAATATCTTTTCCAGATTAGCAATCACATCAGCATTAAAGTAAACTGCAGATAGAACATAAACATAAATCGCAGAAGACAAGCCAAGACAAGAGGACACAAGATGTGGCGCTAGCCAGGGTCAAACCCCAATGTGGGGAAACCCTTGATCAATTCTTCTTATATGTTCTTTAATAGTTCAACAGAGAGAGAGAGATAGTACGTTTACAACGGAAGTCAACACTTTGACTTATCTAGATAAGAGCATAGATCATCTCTAAGAAGATGATACATGAGATCAGTTGAAGACATGCTGCTTCAACTGATTCTCCAAGGTGACTCCTTCACCTATCATTGTGTTGCATTTCGTCATCATGTTGCACCTCACCGTGCTGCACCATACTGAACCCATCATCACTATGCTGCATCTCATCATGCTTCATTAATCATGACTGTAACCATCATTGTACTGCATTATGTGCCATTACTGTACCATGTTGCCATACTGACCTATGTGCTAGTTGCATCTTGCTTACTTGTTGTCCGTAGCTTGCTTGTTGTCTCTAGCATGCTTATTGTCCCTAGCATGCTTGTTGTCCCTAGCATGCTTGTTGTCCCTAGCTTGCTTGTTATCCCTAGCATGCTTGTTGTCCTTTGCATGCTTGTTGTTGCATGTTGTCAAGCCAGGCAGTAACTCCAATAGGCAGTAAAACTGATTATATTCATTCCATTAGGTATGTTATTGTTATATACAAAAGGGTGTGACTGCTCAGTTCATCTCCTGATGACTGTTCACATTCCTAATTTAATTATTTACATAAATTCACCCAATCGTGAGGATTAGGTGTCAACATTCCCCCCCTTAATCTGAAGGGATGTTGGTGAGTCCAAGCATCGTTCTGAATCTTTCAAGCTTTTCTCTTCCAAGCGCTTTGGTGAAGATGTCTGCAATTTGCTCATTTGTGGAACAATGACGAAGATGGATTGTTTTGGCCTCAACATGATGTCGGATCAGATGATATTTAGTATTGATGTGCTTTGTTCGATCATGTAACTTTGGGTTCTTGGCCAACTTTATTGCAGAGGTGTTGTCAATCATGAGTGGAGTTGATTGTACTTGTTTTACCTGCAAATCTTCAAGAATTTTCCTGAGCCACACAATTTCTTTTGTTGCTTCAACTGCTGCCACGTATTCTGCTTCTGTTGTGGAATCTGCTGGAACAGATTGTTTGCGTGATCTCCAGGAGACAGCTCCTGATCCAAGACTCATAGCATATCCTGAAGTTGATACCCCAGTTTCTTTGTCTCCATCGAACTCTGAATCAGAGTATCCAATCAAACTGAAGTCGTCCACCTATGTATACTTGATTCCAAAGTCTTGAGTTCCCTTAAAGTACCTTAGAACTCTTTTAGCAACAGACCAATGTCCCTCACAGGGCTTTTGCATAAACCTGGAGAAGATTCCAACAACAAACGAAATGTCTGGTCTAGTTGTAGTTAGGTAGTTGAGACTTCCTGCAAGCTGTCTATACTTTGTTGCATCCTCAAATTCTTTTCCTTCAATAGATGTGAGCTTTAAGTTTTGTTCCATTGGAGTAGTGAGAGGATTGCACTCTGTCATGCCAAACCTGTTCAACAAATCTCCAATGTATTTCTTTTGAGAAAGAAATATGGACTTTGGATGTTGGGTTACTTCAATGCCAAGATAGTAAAGAACATAGCCCAAATCAGTCATTTCAAAACTTTTCCCCAATTTCTTCTTTATGGATGCAATGTAGCTTTCATTGTTCCCTGTCATCAAAAGATCATCTACATATACCACAAGATATACAACTGTTTTGCCAACTTTCTTGACAAATAAAGTTGCATCATCAAGATCAAAATGTTTGAAATTGAGTTTCAGAAGATGCTCAGTTAGTTTTTCATACCAGGCTCGCGGTGCTTGTTTGAGGCCATACAAGGACTTCACAAGTTTGCATACTTTATGTTCATGTCCTTTCACAGCAAATCCTTCAAGCTGGGACATAAAAACATTCTCTTTTAGATATCCATTCAAGAAGGCAGTTTTTACATCCATTTGATGGACTTTCCAACCGTTCTGAGCTGCTAGTGCAAAGAGTGTCCGGATGGTAACCCATTTTGCTGTGGGGGCAAAAGTCTCCTCATAATCGACCCCTTCCTTCTGTGAAAAACCTTTTGCCACAAGCCTAGCTTTGTGTTTGTCAAGTGAGCCATCAGCTATATACTTGTTCTTGTAGACCCACTTGCAGCCAATTGGTTTGGTTCCAAATGGAGGATCAACCATCTTCCAAGTGTTGTTCTTTATGAGAGCATCATACTCCTTTTGCATCGCTTCTTTCCATTCATCATGAGAAGCAGCTTCTTTAAAGGAAGTTGGTTCAAAATCTGTAGACAAGTTCAATTCACAATCATAAGAAACATCCATATCAACAGGTGAATTAGAGTCATCTACATCACCTCCATTTTGCCGGTTTGAATTTCTGGTTCCTGTTTTTCCAATTTTATCAAGATGAACACTTTCAAGTGTCTTTGTCAGCCACTTTGGGGGACCTTTCTGAGATGGTCCAGGCTGCTTTGTTGATTGAGTTGGGACTGAATCAAGATTGAGTCTCCCATTTCTATCAATTACATCACTTAAAGCATCATCCGTTGTTGGAGTTTCATTCGGGGGAGAGTGTTCTTCAGAAGAAGATTCCACATGTTGATCTAGAATAGGAATCCCCCCCTTCAAGATGTGGAATCTGATTATCAAATTCTTGAAATGATTTTGTTTTTGCGAATCTATCCAAGCGATCGAGTTGCTGCTCAACAACATTGTCAGATTTGGATGATTCAAGAAAAATTACATCTCTAGATACAACAAACTTTTTATTTACTTCATCATAGAGGCGGTATGCTTTGGAGGTGTTTGAATACCCCAGGAAGATACACTTACGACTTCTAGCACCAAGTTTGTTTCTATGTACCTTAGGTATCAAAGCATAACAGGTGGAACCAAAGACCTTGAGATGTTTTACCGAAGGAACATGTGCATACCACAATTCATAAGGAGTCTTGTTTCTTATGGCATTAGATGGACATCTATTCTTTATATATGCAGCACATAGAACAGCATCATCCCAAAACATTATCTTTACATTTTTGAAGAAAAGCATGGATCGTACCATATTCAAGATTGTTCTATTCATTCTTTCAGCTACACCATTCTGTTGGGGATTATAAGGCACAGTTGTTTGATGTTTGATCCCATGTTGGTGAAGATAGTTTTCAAATTCATTTGATGTGTATTTTTTTCCATTATCAGTGCGAATAGACCCAATATGAGATTGTGCATCATTTTCAATCCATTTATGAAAATTCTTGAATGTTTGAAAAGCATCAGATTTGTTCTTCAATAAATAAACCCAACACATTCTAGTGTAGTCATCAATAAATGTCATGATATATTTATTTCCATTTGCAGAAGGAACAGGCATTGGACCACATAAATCTGAATGAATGAGTTCAAGCTTCCTATGTGCTCTTGAATGTGAATCATGAAAACACTGTTTGCTATGCTTTCCTAGAATGCAAGCATCACATTGCTTAAGTTTCCTAGGAATTGTAGGCAAACCAGCAACACCATTTTTCTTCAATAAGCGGAGACTGTCATAGTTTAAATGTCCAAATCTAGCATGCCATAATAAACTTGATGGAAGTGTACCTTCTTCATGATGAGAAATATATGAGAAATGTTTTGCATGAGCAAAGGTTCCTTGCAGTTTGAGAAGCCTTCCTTCTTCTATTCCCCTCATGACAAGTGAGTGGTCAGATGCTTTTCTTACCTCAAGCTTGCCATCAAACATATGAATGGAGTGACCTTGCTAGCGGATGTGGACCATGGACAACAAGTTTCTCTTGAGTTGTGGGAGATATAGAACATGATCCAGAAGAAAGTCTGGAAGACCAGGCAGTTTAAGCCTGATTGTGCCAAGCCCTGATGGCTTGATTTTTGATTGATCTGCAAAGTATACTGCTCCATCAACATTGTCAGTGAAATCTTCAAAAAAAAATCTTTTCTATGAGTCCTGTGACAGGTTGCTCCTGAATCAAGCAACCAATCATTTTTCCAAGAAACAAGTGAAGCATTAAACAAATCTTCATTTACTCCAATGTTACATTGTGCCTCAATATAGTGAGCGGATTCAGGTGCTTTACCTTTGTCTGTATCATCAGTTTTACCTTTCTGTTGGTTTCTTTTCTACTCAATTTTGTCCCATGGTAGCTTGCATGTAGAGGCATCATGTGATCCATTTTTTGCAGCGAATGCAGTGCAGATTTGCCTTTTTCTTGAGAATGTCTGCCCCCCCTGCCTCTGAAATATCTTCATCTTCCTCTTCGTCCACCTCTTCCTCTTGTAGAATCTTGAGCAGGATGCTTTTCTTTATGAGCAAGGCACACAGTCTCTTCAGAAGATTCAAGGGTTGTCTTCTTTCCAAAAGCTTTCTCTCTTTCAGCAAACTTTTTCACAAGAGAGTCAAAGGTTATATCTTTGAGATTTCCATTTGCTTGCAAAGACTCAAGATAATTGGAGTAAGTAGGATAAAGTGCCTTGAGAAAAGCAATAAGAGGGATATCCAGCTCAACCTTAGTGGAATTGATATCATGCATTATAGACTTTACTTCAGATGAAAGAGCAAGAAGATCATTATTTTGCAGTTCAAGAGTGAAGAGTTTAATCATGAGTTGAACAACTTCAAGTGCAGAATGTGAGTCATAGAGTTCTTTCAGCTTTTGTAAGGCTTCAAAGGCAGTTGAATATGACGAAATATGGTGACTCACCTCTTCATTTACAGATGTTGCGATTAATGCATAGGTTTTGCTGTTCTTGTTTTCCCAAATGACGAGCTCTTTCTCTGAGGTAAGTTGTACTGGATCATTGTCTCCTTCTCCGACACACACTCCGTTCCACAACTCATTGAAGATGAGGGTGTGTTTTATCATCCGGGACCATTCAGGATAGTTCTCCTTGCCAGTGAGAACTATTCCTACCATGGAAATGATTGAATGCATTCTGTAAAAAAAATACTTCTGCTGATAGAAAAATACTTCTGCCAATATACAGTAAAATGTACTCGAAAGGGCATTCTCAAAGGGTATTATTGTCCACTAAGACTTCTAAGATAAGGTTTTCATGTACCCATTGAATCACTGTCATCACAACTTCAATACACAGACAGAAAATGCCTTTCAAAAAATGTACACAGCTACCAATAAAAATCATTCAATGTATGCGCAGTATACAGCATGGGATGCCCAATCCTTTCACATGAGTTTAAAATTTCACCAAAGTCCAGCTCCTTGTTTTTA
Organism: Pinus tabuliformis; assembly: GCA_031772625.1. Lineage (NCBI taxonomy): Eukaryota > Viridiplantae > Streptophyta > Pinopsida > Pinales > Pinaceae > Pinus > Pinus tabuliformis. The sequence continues at coordinate 486,762,491 of CM062819.1, forward strand.
GTCCATGTTTCAGTTAAAGGCTCACCTGTCAGGCCCTGTTAGCCTGGCTAAAATTGCCAAGTTGTAATTGCTTTCACGTTCAACTTGCCTGAAAAATTTCATATGTACAACAACATCGAATAGTGTCTGGAATAATTCTTATGTATAATGATAACTCAGCTGATCAAATTGTGGTACGCATTAATGAACCATATTACTCCTCGATCACAAAGCCCACGCCATCTTTCTCACTAAAGAAATGCGTTGTGTGATCCACAAAGCCTGTCGAGCAAGTTCACGTTATTTTGCAAAAAAATACGAGATCGTCCCGGGCCAAAATGCAGCCTAGGGTGATAGCGTAGCGTTTCAAAAATTATTTAAAAAGAGCAGGCAACGTTCAAAAAATATTTGAAAGAGCAGGCAGCGTTCAACAAGACCATGACAGAGTGTTCATAACCAGCGTTCAGGCCATGCCAAGCTATGATACGACCTTCCGTGTAGCACACTGGACTTTGAATCCAGCGACCTGAGTTCGGATCCCGGTAGGACCTCCAGCAGCCTTTGCAATGCCACCAAAGAGAGCGAACATCAGAACGACGCAGCTTAGTTTTCTTCGATGATATGGATCTTATAATGAATGTCGTCCAGACTTGACACGACACAGAGAACAGAAACTTTGGGGACAATGAAAATATTGTTGCATATGGCGTTGAGAAATCAAATGAACCACAGAATTTTAATGCACAGCGCTAGTGCCTGGACTTTGAATCCAGCAAATCAAACGCAACACAAATACACCGAAAAACGTTTGTCTACCTTCCGCTCTGGACAGAGGCGTTCTTCTGGTCCACAAAACGCAGAGAATGTTGGGTTTACTATACCAAAAAACGCAGTTGGGAAGAGAGGAAGTAAATAAAAAAAACTAGTTTAACAGACAGCGGAAGTAGGACATAACAGCGCTC